>MU839254.1:0-77969 GCA_030685235.1 Copromyces sp. CBS 386.78
TAAAAATAAAAATAAAAATAAAAATAAAAATAAAAATAAAAATAAAAATAAAAATAAAAATAAAAATAAAAATAAAAATAAAAATAAAAATAATATTAAATAATTTAAATGTCCGGCTAGAGGCTGCGAACGCGGCCTCTAGTAAGGGAGTAATTTTAATTCTAAAAATTTAACAAATAAGTATTTTGGAAGATGGGCGTTTCATTGTCTTCGTTGGGTATATCCAGCTCCGCCCAAGGAAACACTATTTTACGTTAATCATAACGTTGTTAAATATTTTAATGATAATTAGGTTCCTATACGCGCAAACGATAGTAATAGCAATAGTAATAGCGATAGCAATAGCGATAAGGAAAATTTTAATAACGACAACGCTAATACTAGTAATATAGTAGAAGTTTAATTATAAAGAAAAGTATTTAGCTAGCGCAATCAAAATAATATCGAATAATTACGCCGTATATACAGGAAGGTTAAGACGGCCGCCAAAATATAAGTAAAACTAGGCCCAGTCCCCTAAAGGGTAGCTAATACTAAATTTGTACTATTTTATTTATAGTAGTATATAATCTACTCTAGTACTAAAGCGGATTTTAATAACGTATAATCTGTCTTCTATTATTAATTTAAAGAGGTATAAGAGGCTATTATTAAATAAATTATATTTGAATTTATATTTTATAATAATAAATAGGTTAGTTATATTATATAGTATTATTTTAATTGCGGGCAGCGTACTACGTCGCTTAACGAATCTAATAACGGCTCTATAAAATTATATAAGTTATTAGTTTGTAGTAGGTTAGTTAACTTCTATAAAACTATTACTTCTTATATTGTTATTCGCTTTAAACTCTTTAACTAAAAATTAATAATATTAGTAATTTATATATATATTATTTAGATAAGGCCTAATTATAGGTGGATAGATTCTATCGCTATAGAATTGATTTTATAGGGTATAAATCTATTTAATAGGTAGTATTAAAAGCTTAAAACAACCCTCCCCAACGTTAATTACCCTAGTAGGGATTTGCAATTATATTCTAATAATTTTTAAATTTAATATAGATTGCCTTATACTTATAAAATAAAAGATATTTTTTAAATTGGCGAAACGGCCGTTTTAGTAATTAAAGCGGATTATTACCCCTTTTAGTATTTTACCTAACGTCGTATAAACTCCCCTAATACCTAGCCGAATTTTCCTATACTAATTATAATAATAGGATGTAGTAAATAGGTATCTACGCCTTCGTCCTGCTACTATAGGCGTACGTAAAGGCCGCCCCCTTAAATAAAGTAGTCTATTTAGCGATAAACCTATCCTACCTAGTAGGGCGAAGGCGAAGGCGCCGCGCGGTAAATCTAATAATATTCAACCTATATATACTTTAATACGCTACGACTATTTATAATATAAGCTAGGTCCTAGTATCGAATAATTAAATACCTATAATAAGATTCAAAATTATATCGAAATAGTTAATAATAAGGAAGAGGAGGAGGAAAATAACGAACTAGTAAGGTACTAAGTAGAGAGAACTTGAAAATAGAGGGAGGGGAAGGCATAGTAAATATTTATCGAAATATCTTCTAAACTCTCGTTACTAAATAGCGATTTTGATTGGGATATAATATAACGAGTAAATATAGCAGTTAATTTATAGTAAGTTATATTAAACACTATAAATTAATTACGAAATTTAAATAATTTAGATTATAATATAAAGTACTCTAGGTCACATAGCTAGGTAATTCAAATAGTAATGACCATTCAAAACAGTAAGTTTTACCGCTAAAACTCGATAATTTACATAATAGCTGACATATATAGGGGATAGTATGCCGGTAGGTTTCGATAGTGTGCGGGTAGGTTTACTCTTCTCTTAACTCTGGAGATGAGAGTCAGTAAATGAATTCGGCATCCGGGTGAAAGCAGGGAGAAGACTAATATAATGTTACCTGCCGTACCCTGCCGAGTTTTTGTTTCTGTCAACCAGTTCATGTCCTGCTGTCTGTGTCGTCCTTGGTGTCGTAGGTGCCGTAGAAATCGGCGAGTGTGATGTTGTAGAGGTCGTAGTCGGAGTCGAGGAAGGGGTCGGGGCCGTTGGCGTTGGTGATGATGGTGGGGGAGGAGATGTTCTGAGGGGCTGGGGCGGCGAGGGTGAAGGAGGTGAGGAGGAGGATAGAGGTATACTTGGGGGTTGGGAAGAACATGTTGCTGCTGGCTGTTAATACGGTTTGGACGGTGTAAGAAGGGTAACTGTCGGAGTGTCTCGTAGTAATAGTACCATCAGTCAACGAGGAAGAAGGCGGAGTGCATAGGGGTAGGTATAGAGAAGCAGGCTCGGGGCGTTACACTCCACCAGGAATTGCCCAAGAAAGCCACCTGTGATATAGGTAGTGGACAGTGACAGTGAGAGCGAGGGTGGCACTGAAGTCTTCACTGATTAAGGTATGATCTGGACGGAATTTCTTCCATGTCCTCGGCCAATTACGGTAGGAGATACGACAACAAAAAAGAGTCATAGTGGGAGAGGTTTAGAGGGCAGAATAAGATTTAGCGGGAGAAGATAATTTCTGTCAGTCATAATCTCCATTCATTTCATATCGAAGATACTGTCAATTATCACATTGCGGTAGGACATTGAGGATGTGGGTAGGAACAGCCGTTATCGAATATTTTGCGTGAACACTTTCCATTGTTGCTGCAGCAGCTCGTTCTTTCCTGGGTATATCTGATACGCATTGCTTCCACCTGGAACCTACTTCCATTCTGCCACCCTCAAATTCTCCTCCAAAGACCTCCATCAATCCCTAACGCCACCAACCCACCCCGACAATCACTCCCTCTCCCTCTCCATCTCATCCTCCTCTCCCTCACACCCAATTCATCCCATCCTCCCCTCCCTCCGCGCCACGTACGCCAACCAAGCCTCATCCGGTCTCCCCATATGCTCCCTGCACTCCTCCTTGAACGCGTCAGTAGGACACGGCACGCCAGCAAGCAACGCCGCGCCGCAGAACTTCATCCACATCAAGGTGACAGTTGCCCACGCAACCTCCCCGTCGGTGAGCACCACCGGCTCCGGGTTTCCAAGGTGGAAGTAGTCGTAGTATGCCGCGAACACTTCCTCCCTGGCCCCGAAGTAGGCCCGGGTCACCTTGTCCACGGTGTCGAACTGGTCGGGGGCTACGCTTCTGATGTCCTCCAGCACGGTGAAGAGCATGTCGGCCTCGATGCGCTTCGTGATGGCCTCGTAGGACTCATCATCTTGGTTGTTGGCGGCCATGTTTGCTTGCTGTTGACGTCCTGGAGAAAAGGATGGGGTTAGTACCTACTATAGGCGGGAAGTTGGTGAGGGTCAAGTGATGGACGACTCCTTTTTTGGTAGTAGGGGACTCACGTTGAAAAGGGGAGGGAAGGCGTGGACTTTCTGATGAGAAAAAGAAGTGAATGGTTAGCGAGATCGACAGGAATAACTTGGTAATCGAAAAGAGACGGGAACTTACCTGCATATTCCCAGTACGGTAGCTTTGTGTGAGCTGAGGAAGAAGTGCTGGGAGTTTCTTCACGAAATCCGGGGTCGCGAGATCTTCACGTCGATGCGAGACGTACGTTCAAGGTTGCGAAAAATCTGATGTGAGAAGGAGAGAAAATGTCAGCGGGATATACAATAGATTACTACTCGAATAGTGAGGGAGCTTACCTTGAAAAACTTGTGGTCAAGTTATTGTAATCTTGAGATGGCGAAGTCCGGTCGGGTGTACGCAGGATGAAAGTTGAGGAAATGCCAAAAATCTGATGACGGAACTGAAATGAAAGGAAGAATTAGCAAGATGTAGACTGTCGGTTGGAACAGAAGTCATGTCATGTTTCATAGGTGCGAACAAGGCTTCATTCCATGCTGTAAGATCACCGGGCAGAGTAGATCAAAGTGTGCCGTGGAGGGGAAGGGCCGCGCGCGGAGACAGCGAGGTATAAACGCTAGGTACCAAATGAACAAAAGGAAGATAACTTACGTCAAAGACGCTTGCTTGCTTGTAGACTGAGGTAGCCGTGAGGGTGCCGCGGGGTAGAAAGCTGTGAGAACTTTTGTGGTTGTGGGAAAAAAAACAAATACTAGAAAAAAAAAATGAAGAAAGTTGTGCGTTGGGGAAGGTTTATACTGCGAGCAGGTTGCTAGGTCAACGCGTCGTGGTCAGGACCTATGATGGGAGAACCTTTACCGTAGGTAGGGATATCTGCCTAAGGTACTCCTGGAAGCAAACAGCGCGCAAAGTGGAAGGAGCAGGCGGGGTTCCGCAAAGGTTCCAGGTTAAGAGAGTCGAGTGTTAGGCCGTAGAGCGCAAATCACCTCTACCATCGAAGGATGGCAGCAGGGTTTGACACGAATGGAACTCAAGAGCGTCAGGTTTGAACCTACCTATACTTGAAGGTGGTTTTCTTGCAGTATTTACGGCCAGGCTTGGGAAGTGTCCAACACAATCTCTACCATAGCGGGAAATCCCCCAAGGCATCTGGCCTAGTAGGGGGTTTCTAGCCTAGCTTTTTTGCCTAGCCTAGGCTTTATACCTAGGCAAGTTGAAACACCTAGCCTAGTTGGCCAGGGAAAGCCTCTGATTGGCCAAGCTCCTGGGCCTAGGGAGTTCCCCTTCTTTTCACCAAAATGATGATAGTTCTTTCCCAAAGTTTAACACCTTCTTTATAAGAGTAATGAACGAACTTCTTTATTAATTAATTGGGCTAGTGGTTTAATGGTTCTTATTGTTGCTCTTATTATTGTGATCGCTAGTTCGATTCTAATCCGTAATAGTTTTTTTCGCGCGAAAAGTTTCGTGCGAAAGTATAAATGCCCTTATTTGCCCGGATTGCCCCAGCAGATTTTAAAGTTAAAGTCCTTCGCCTATTGTGTACTTCGAAACCTTGAATAGATTTTGAAGTCAAAGTCCTTCGCCCACCTCAAACCGCTACCTCTCTCAATTTTTCTACTTAGAGGTATTAACCAAAGACTCTTATAGGGACTTCCAGCAGGTCCTTATATGGGTCTTTGGCTTTTGCCTTTTTACATTCAAATCCGACCAATCAGAGCCCTCCATTCAACAACTAGGCTAGGTGAGCCACCTAGGCTAGGCCCACTATCTTGACTAGATTCAGTACCTAGCCTAGAAACCCCCCACCTAGGCTAGGTGCTCTCCTTATACTCCCGCTACGGTACATGCAGGTGGTGTTCAGGTTTGATATAAACTGCTTGCGTTACCTTGGAAGAGTCTGGATACCTCTATTGTCATGCTTTTCAAGTGTTTTGATGTTTTCTACATGAATATCGTCCCTGAGAGCAATTCTACCGCTATATGTACCGGAGCAAGTCCTGCTGATATAGGTAGTCGTGTTATTATAGACAAGTGGCTTTCGCCTCCAGTCGACTGCTACTACCAGTCCATCCTCAACATTCCATGTCCACGACCCTCCTCTTCCTAGGTAGCACAGAGGTAGTTACTTTCGAGTTCCTGCACAAAGTGGCCCACCTCAACTCTTCCACTGTATTAGGTACCTCCTTGACGCGCTCCAGCAGCTCCCTCCAGGCAAACGAGCACAGTCCCGTCCGCTCACTCCTCCTGACGAGCATACACATAGGATGATGATTCTTGATCATGTCAGGAATGTGCAACTCGTCTTGGCATACACACTTGCCGTCTGCAACCAAATCGTGTCCCTCGCCGTAGTTGAAAAGACCATACCAGCAGTACCACTGGCCTGGTTTACCTTGTCTTTCAAACCTACGCCAGTGGGTGAGCGTGGTTGGGTCCGTCAGGATGAGCAGGCTGCCTATAGTCCCCACTACAGTTGCGGTTGGAACGTTGACGTTCATGTTATTCAACTTGTGGTTCAGCGATGGGATGTGAATCGTTCCCTGCGTCGGGACGGTGAGGAGGTGTAGATCGAGCGCCTCCATGGCCATACGGATGCCGGCTTCCAGTGATGACATGTTGGCCCTGACTGGAAGTAGAGCCGTAGCTGGTGTTGCTTCAGTTGTAGCGGTTGAGGTACCAAGTTGAGGTTGCTGTTGTGGTGGCAAAGTGGAGGTTTCGTCGAGATTGGCGTCGGAGAGTGTCCGCTTGCCCCCGGTGGTGGTGGTCGACGTGGAAATGGAAGCATTCTGCCTAGAGTTAGCAAGAGCTATGACGTGCTGGATGATTGCATGTCGACTAACATGGATGTTTCTTTCCTGGGTTTGTCGTTCTCCAAGGCTTCCTTCCTGTTGAGGACATGGAGTGAAAGTGCACTTCTCTTGCTGTCGTGGAACCGGAACAGAAGCCTGCTGAGCAAGAGCCTCATGTCTGGCTCTGACGATCTTCTTTTCCACCATGAAGTGCGCCTGGTCCACCAAAAGTTGTCTCTTCTCGTCGGCCAACAGCTTCCTCTGGGCGTTCGCCTCCTTCCACTCGTCGGCTAACTTCTTTCTTGAGGCGTCCAGCTCTTTCCGCTCCTTCGCCAGCTGCTCCTTGAACTTGGCTAGCGACTCGGTTTTACGAACATAAGCGTCGTGTTCCGCCTTGAGGAACTCCCTCGCGACTGCGAGGGGTGCCTGCTTGAGGTCGTCCGCGCATTTTGTCTTCCACCAGACGATTGCGAACACCATCAACATGATCACCTTTACCTGCCCCTCATGCTGTGCTTCCAGCGGGAGTTGTTCTAGTACTGCGTTCCTTTTTTGGATGAGTGAATCATCTGAGACGATTTTGCGGCCGGCTTTGGCGACACTGTCTAGAAGATAGTCCATGACGGTTTGTGCCTGCTGGCTAGTTTCGCTGGTTTCGCTTGACATCTTGTCGGATGGTTACTTCGAAGGTGGTAGTGAGAAAAAGGGACCACGAATGCGAGTGTCGAGAAATTTGATGGTGTCTGGTGACAATTTGCTGCCAAGGGTGTTGTTGAGAGTTGAGAGATGCGAGACGTCGAATGCGGGGGATTTAAAACTCCAGGCGCGCTGTTAAAAGGTTGTTTATATTGGTGCAGGTGAAGGAACAATTTGGTAGCAGGTGAATGGCACAGCATGGGGCGAACCTGGGCTGGCAGTCAGCTGGCGGACCTTAGTAGTTGTAGGTGCCGGAGCGCCTGCCAGTCCAGTCTTTCGAAGAATGGTTGTCAGGATTGTTTACCTACCTGTGACCTATATGTTGGCTGAGACTGTTTCATGCTCACATTCACTCCACTCTTCATGGCATGTATCACCGCTTGATGTTTCCACAACTTGAAGTTAGCGGGAGGTAGGGGATTGTAAGAGCTCCCAGATCCCCAACCGTTCAAGTAAGATCGATAATCGAAGTTGTTACGGTATATAGAGGTGTGTAGATGAATGGAATATCGGTCTTGAAAGCATAGGGGCATTTTGGTCTGACTATCCCGGGTACTGACTAATGTCGCCCTGTTTATATACATTCTCTCACTTCTTATACCTGGACTGGCAAGACTAAGAATCGTCGAAGGGACCTAGATCGATGACTCAGATGTATGACTGACTTTACGGTTCAGTATTCGATGGTGGCTGGCCAAAAGGGCCGGCGATCTCAGACAGGCACCTCTCGCCGTTGCGCGAGAGCATCTGAAGGCAGAGCACGAGGCGTTCGTTCGTGAAAGCGAGCTTTTGGACGCTCAGAGGAAGCAAATCGATATCGAGAAGCAGACACTAGCCGAGATGAAGAGCGTCATGGATCGTGAGAGACAAGAGCTGGCTGCCGAGAAGAGGAAGTTGCTCCTGGAGCGGCAGGACTTGGAAGCCGAGAAAAAGATCGCTAGGGCCAGGCACGAGGCTCTTGTTCAGGCCTCTGTGCCAGTTCCGGAAGAGGAAGAACAGAGCACTCGCCATATCATTGCTCAAGAGGGAGGAAGCCTCGGAAAAGAAACCCATCATAAGAAGAACGGGGTGAGTACATTACCTATAGGTGTCCAGTTCCTCTAACATACCTATAATATCGCCCCTATTGACTTTCTCCTAGCAAAACACGTCTTCAACCACCAGCCGCAAACGAACCCTCTCGGACGCCAACCTCCAAGACTCCTCACTGCCACCCAACTGGCAATCCCAGCGCCCCAGGATCGAAACTCAACAAGTTACCTCCCAACCAGCGCCAGCTCCGGCTTCCACCAGTCCAGCCAGGCAGTCCCGCCCCTAGAAGCCGGCATCCGCACTACCCTCGGTGTGTTCAGCCTGCACATTCATTGACCGCACCCCAAATCCACATACACTCCAGGGGCAACAACATAGAACTTGACATCAACGTCTCACCCGCAACTACATGTATAGCAGTAGTTATAGATGGCCTCTTTGGTATACCGGACCAGAGGAAGCTGGAACGCTGGCGCCAATTTGAGAGAGAGGAGAATCAGGAGATGGTGACTGTAATCCAGGGAAGTAGTGTGTTTGCAAAGGGCAAGACATGAGTACAACTTCTACTCCTGGACTGCTCAGAAATTGTTTTCCTGGTAGATGTATACTGGTGAGGAGGAGTGGAGGGACAACGGGGTGTGATCGTTTGTTTGGAGGGAGCTGCTGGAGCGTGCAGGCTGAGGGAGAGAAGAATAGCGGTTTGGAAGCTTTGAACAAAGCTTGAGGGTCGAAGGAAAAGAGGCAGTGCGTTGAATGAGAGATGGGTATAGGGAAGAGGCGAGAGACGAGAAACCTGGAAGCATTCTATTGTAATTCCCAGAGATTAGAATCGACGAACAACACTGGAGTCACTGTCGAATAATCCACTACTCACTTCTTAAGCTCGGTGTTTTCCTTTCGGTTTTGACGGGGGATAGAGTTAACTCCCACTTGGTTCCTTGTTGGTTAGGCAAGGATCATCATGTCGTAGTACGAATGCTGTGGACGATATCAAGGTTGATCCGGATGTACTTTTTCCAGTCACTGTCGAGCCACAACTCACTCCACTAGCTTCTACGCTCCTCCCTCAATTACGTAGTACACCTACAGGTGCCATCTAACTCAAAACGGCACGGGAATTGGACGGTAGGTGAAGAGTCTTTCGAGCGAGGAAGGTACGAATTGACAAACGGCCAGGTGACGGCGAGATTACCTAGGCTCGCGCTTTGCATTAGGCCGCCTAACCCACCAACCATTCTTTCCCGTCCTTCCTCGAAGCGTTTCGAGTGTTGTGGAAAGGAGTTCCTTCACCCCTTCCCCTCGGTGTTTTTACCAACCATCAAATCCCAAGCTCGCACTTTCCACAAAATCAGAAACTGTTCATCTTCCCTTCCTCTGTATTAGGTAGTACACAAAAAACCATAATCAGCAGCAACATGTCCGACCCCGATAATCAGGAGTAACCAGCACCAGAACTAGGGTAGCACCCCGCCATGCCCGTCAACGCCAACCATGGCAATGACAATGGCCCCGTTACCAACAAAGACATCCACAAATTCGTTGCAGACGCACAAAGGGTAAAATACTGGCGCAAGTTTGAGCGCGAGGGTCCCCCCGATGAATGGTACTGCTAGCATCGGGTGCTCAACGTTGGACACCGAAATAAGATGGTGAATGAGACTATGAGAGACGGCATTGCCGATGTGAAAATCTGTGGAAGGTGTAATTTGCAAACAAACAAGAAATGTTGGACAAAGCGATGTTAACGGTTGCCAACCTGATACGAAATGGCGAGAATGGAGCCAAGTTCTGGGTCCGAGATCATCGCTGTTAACGTTTAGTGGGATTATAGCGCTTTACAGGGAGAGGTATCTAGCGAATCGCTATTTCCACGTCCCCATCCAAATCAACTAGCAGGTACCTAGCTTTCAATTTTTGAAAGGCTTGAAGAGGGGTAAGAGAAGTTTAGGTAATAAGAGCAAATAGGAAAGGAAGGCACTTCTTAGGACAGGACCTGACTGAGAGGATGCAGGAAGTGAAAGTCAGGGCAAAGAAAGTGGAAATGACGAGTGCTGGAAGCCGAAGTCGGGCGTTTTTATCGTGGTGGAGTCTAGTAGGTACCTGAGACCGGTGGATTCGTCCCCCACCTTCTTCTTCGACTTTCGGGTATTTAGGTTCAGGACCTGGCACTTACTTCCTTGGGATCTTCCCTTTCTTCCTTGGACCAATCAAACAGTCAATTTCTCCTCATAAATACCTTGTACCTTTTCATGCCATTGGCGTGCGTTCTCACCACCAGCCACTTCAGCCCCAACGCTGCTGACACATGGTCCATTTCCCACTTGTGGTGGGTGCCCGACCCTCTGCCCAACCTGCGAAGGCCACGTCGGCGATGCACGGCCGACAACAACCGAGTCGATGGACCCTATGCGAGGACGAGAACGGGGCCGGCCGGAAACATAATTGTGCCATCCGTCTTCCCATCACGTTCTTTCTGATTCAAAGATATTCCTCTGGCTTTGACGCTGCTTCGTTTCCAGTCTTCTCAACCTACCTACCTACCTTACTGAGAAGCCGAACATTGGCACTCGGCAGCAACTCTAGTGTGCTTCATCGCTCCTAACATGAACATCCTCTCTAGCCAGGCTTCCGTAACGGGGTCAATGGTGAACCCCATGTCGGCATCTCTACAAAGTCAACGCCGCCGTCTTCGAGTCTGGCTAGGGCAACTATGGGCAAGAGAGGGCAAGGAAACATACGCTGTAGGTCCACAACTTCTTTGACGCCGCATTTTGACCGAACTTGTATGCTAAGAGACAAGCGCAGCAACCCTCTGAAACCCTCCATGACCAACAATTCTGTTCAGAATGTCAAGCAATTAGTGCAAAGCTTGAAACACTGCTTGAGCTGGCCGATGGCTCTGATTCCCATTGGAAGAGTTTCAGGAGGGGAAAAGTAGTCACATATAAGGGTGGTCTTGATCACGTTGCCGAGAAGCCCCGAACAAGATGCAGTCTCTGCCTTTTCCTGGCGCACATGGTCGAAGCTTACGGTGCCCGAGATGGAATCGATCTTTCTCTCTTTATCGGCTCTGCAAACAGGGAGTACCGCGTTGACAGGGCCCAAGTTGCTCCAAGTTTAGTCTTGTGGGTTGCACCAACTCTTAACAAACACAACTGGTACCCTGCATGTAGTGAACCGTCGGCACCGTCGGCACCGTTCAAGCGCGAAGGGTTCACATCTGATGGTACGGCCCTGGAACTCAGCAACGATCCAGGCAAGATAAGTGGCCGCCTTGTCGGACCTCAAACAAATTTCGACCTTGTCAGGTCATGGTTCGACCACTGCGCTACACATCATGGCAATACCTGCCATAAAGACCCATCCAGGCTCACATCCATTCCCGGCGTGAGGGTAATCGACTGTCTGTCTCGGAGACTGGTCGGGTGGTCGGCACTACCAGAGAGCCAGGACCGACAGTATGTCGCTCTCAGCTATGTTTGGGGAGATGGTGAAGGGAAGCTTTCATGGTCGGCCCGGACCAGAAAGGCTTTTATGGAAATAATGGGTCATAAAACAGTCAAGGCGCCAGAGACAAATTTGGACTGGACACCAAATGGAGGAGGTCTTCCCTCTGACCTTCCTCGGCTCATCGAGGACACTATTACTGCGGTCGTCAAGCTAGGTTTCACATATCTTTGGGTTGATCGGTACTGCATCCCGCAGAACGATGCACAAGCAAAACATACACAAATTCAGAATATGGACCATATCTACGGATCAGCCAGCTTGACAATCATTGCCGCTGCGGGAGACGATCCATCCTATGGGCTCCCAGGCGTATCGCCAAGAAACGGGCGGTTGAGCGAAAGTCTATCAACCTGTGTGCAAATTGGGTCGCGCAGATTTGTCACGGTGGATACAGGCAGGGTTGGGCATGAGGAGGGAGAGATCCTATCGTCGAAGTGGAACTCTCGAGCATGGACCATGCAAGAATCTTTTCTATCGTGTCGCTGTCTGGTTTTCCTGGAAGACGGAGCATACTTCCAGTGCAACTCGCCTAGATCGTACCGCTTGGAGGCTCTTCACGAACCACAGGCCGTACTGCAATTCAGACATGAAGTGCTCAGCCGAGAAGAGGACAATGGAGTGACACCGCCAGACTCGGTCATCCTGACGAAAGCAGGAAGAGGTAGTTATCTCAAGTTGGACTGGTGCCTGCAGCTCGTGGAGGACTATTTTCAACGGGACATGACCTTTGAGATGGACAGTCTAAATGCCTTTTCGGGCATCTTGATGCATCTAGAATCCCTGGAGCCGCCTGTCCACAACCTTTGGGGCGTTTTGATACTTCCAGTCGTCGTAGCCACCACGTCTTCTGGACAGCGGATCAGATATAGCCTTGCATCCGCTTTAGCCTGGTCTTACACACGTAGCCGGCATTCCGCTGATAACGGCCATGGGAAGCTGGAGCAACCAACCATACTACCCAGAAAGGGCATGTTTCCGAGCTGGACATGGGCTGACTGGAGGCGAAGAACTGCACTTGCTGGAGAAGATTTCACAAGCGAACATCAACTTCAGTTTCCTTTACAAGATGAAAACTATTTAAGGTTTATCTCCCTTGTCGATTTGAGTGCGGAGCTCGATGATGGCAGTATTGTTTCCTTGAGCCAGGGGGACGACTCGGACATATCATGGTTGACGAAGCTGCGTAGCCACCCACGCATTCTGCACATCAACGGATACACCTCCAATCCGCAACTACGATACATGACGGAGGCAGAATGGCAGGACTTTTGGGAGAGAAGTGTTTTGCCCCCAGAACATGAAGATAATCATGAGGATGATCGTGGTAGCTCTGAACACCATCCGCCTCATTGCCGTGACCACGATTGGGTACTTATAGATTCTGATGGAGAACATCTTCAGCTGCCGCTTGAGCGTCCTGACTCACATCGATACCCCCGGTGCTGGAGCACGCGGAGGCGGACAGCATCGTATGATTTGACCACCGATGCGTACCACTTTCAAAGGCAGAGAGGGTACCCGACAAAGACCATCAAACGCCATACCGAGTCCACGTTTGATTTTCGAATCATTCTACTTGGACATAACACAAATACGATCTACTACATGGTTCTGATGAAGGCTCCCGGGACAGGTGGTCATGCAGAAACGTTCGAACGCGTTAATGTCATCACCGACTATGAACCACGAGAGACTGAACGAATGGAAGAGTTTTTAGCCAAGCTGACAGGGAAGCACGCCAACTCATTTCCGGGGACGCCATGGGTGAAGATGAGCACAAGAGTAGCCTAGAGACTTGGTGGGAGGGGAGGTTATGAGCAGGAGATGTAGTGGTAGTTAGAGGCGATAGAGGCCAAATGACAATTCTTTTCATTTGTTTTTATTCATTTTTTTCCACATTGTAATCGGACGCCTTTCCATATGCACCGGAACATGCAGCAAATGACTTTCAAACGGCAATACCCCTCAACCAAGCCAAAACAACCCTCATCATAACCCCCTCCTCATACATGTACCCCACCGCCGCATCCAACGCCGGCTGCACATGCGCCTCCCCCACACACTCCACCATCACCACCTCCATCGCTCCATGTCCCTTGTGCTCCCCTGCTGCACCTCCAGCTCCAGCTCCTTCTCAAAGTCATGTCCGTGACCGTCTCCGAATCCACCACTACCGTCTCACGTGCAGCACCACAGCCCACACACTCCCTTCCAAACCGTCGACAGCTATCCAACAACACCTCGGTTGTACCCACCGTCACCAAAGTCTTTTTCACAATGGCACTTTGACTTTGTGCATCAATTCTATCTCTACCTTGACCTCCACCTTGACGTCCAAATACCCGTCCCCAGACTCCATGTCCCTCTTGCACATCGCTATCGCCATCGCCGCCCCCCGAGAACCCACACAAATTCGCCCACACCTCATCCACCTTGGAGTTCCAAAGGGCTTGGAACCGACCCCCCTGGCCGCGAGAGAGGTAATCCCATTTATCATCGTCGTCTTCTGCCGCCTCCAACAACATGAAATCATCGCCCGGTTCATGTTGCACATGTTGCATGCATGCCCAGGGGGAAATAAACAGCGCTGCTTCGTGTTTTCCTTCATGTTGCCTCCCGCTCCATTCCTTGACGGCAGGGGCGTAGGGGGCTAGGTTTCGCCAGGTGAGCGAGCAGGGCGCCGACGAGTTGGCCGCCGGCGCTGTCGCCGGTTAGGATTATGTCGGAGGGGGACATGGAAAGGGTGGAGGGTATGTGGCTTGGGGAGGGGGAGGAAGAAGGAGAAGGAGAGGGAGGAGAGGGAGAAGGAGAAGAAGGAGAAGGAAGAGAAGAAGGAGAAGAAGAAGGAGGAGAAGAAGGAGAAGAAGAGGGAGAAGGAGAAGAAGAAGGAGGAGAAGGAGAAGAAGGAGAAGAAGAAGAAGGAGGAGAAGAAGAAGGAGAAGGAGAAGAAGGAGGAGAAGGAGAAGGAGAAGAGGAGGAAGAAGAAGGAGAAGGAGAAGGAGAGAGCAGAAACGAAAGGGTGGCAACGGCCTGGATCAACTGCGCTGGGTAAGGGTATTCAGGCGCGAGCGCGTACTCGAGGATGATCGTCTGGTGCGCTTGGCTGGCTTGGTGCATGGCTATTATGAAGGGCATGTGTCCCAGTCCCGCTGCGCGGAGGGGGTTGACGTAGCCTCCGCCGTGGAAGTATAGGAATGGGGTGTTTCTGTTAGGTTCAGTCTCAGTCTCATTACCGGTATGTGTATCACCACTGCCATTGCCGCGGTTCACGGGACATAGAACGGGGGTGAGCAAGTGTAGAATCAGGTCTGGGACAACCAAGTTTTGGAGCTGAGGGTCAGAACATGAAGACGGTGGTGAAGGAAGTGGAACAGTAACGGTCGTATGGGCAATATTGGGATGCTTCTTCTTGGCCATGTAAGACTCGATGGCTTGGCCGGTGGGAGTGCACCGCGCTTGGAGGTGCAGGTACTTGGCGGAGAAAGTGGCGCGGGAGATCTTGAGGTAGGCTAGGGCGAGGTTTTGACGCCAGTGCAGAGAGGGATTGCGCTGGAAGATGAGGAATTGGATATTTGGATGCAACGGGTGACTGTGCTGGTGGCGGTTGTTGTTAGTGAGGGCTTCCATGTCCAGGTGTGAGAACGGGTAGGGCGAGGAGACTGACCAAAGAGTAGGACAAGCCAGGCGAGGGAAATCTTGTCCCAGAGGGTGAGAGACTCGTCATCGGCGGTCATTTTGGGCGATGAAGTGTGGAATAGCTAAGAGGCTATGGGAGCATGTTTTGGTGGTGTTCTTGAAGGAAGTGGTGATGTTTTGTTACAAGTAGTACGTTACGGCGGATTATAGTACCGAAGTAACTTTCGTTTGACACCGGCGGCTTGGCATAACGTCGTATTTTACTACAATGCCCTCTTAGTGAGGCACCGAATCCCCTATTGTGATGGGGCCTCTCTATTCAAAGGGTTGTATTGCCCTATTAAATGCCTCGTCACTCAGCCTACCCCTCGCCTCGTGCACCATCCTGGGTAAATCCAAATCAAACCACACATGATGGAACTTGTCCGTCACCAGCTTGCCAAACTTGTTTCCGTCCCTGGCCACCGCCTCATCCTTCCACTGAAAGAGATCGACCGCCTCCCTGGTCCAAGCAACCACGTCCTGCGTCCTCGCATACCTAACCTCGTTGTACTCGTCTAGTGCGATCTCTAGTATTGTGCCCGTGTCCAACTGGGTTTCATCTTCAATGCCGAGCCTACCCCGAAGCTGAGTCACCGTGTCCAGCAACTCGGCCAGAACCAGCGCATCCTCGATTCCCAGCCCGCCTCCCGCGCCCAGATGCGGCCCTGTGGCGTGCGCGGCGTCTCCAGCCACGGCTACTCGGCCGGCGTGGTAGCGAGGAAGAGGAAAGTCGAGGGTGTCGAAGATTCCCCACTTGACAATCGGTTGTCCCTCTTGTTTCTCCGGAAACAGTTCGGCGAGCGCTCGCGCGGTGGGATGCCACGGCTTGAACGCCTGGCGGATATCCTCCTTGTTTCCCGGGAGCACGTGTCTTTTCTCATCGGGCCACTCGTTGGGGTCGCTGATGACGGCTAGCATGTTCAGCACCGAGTTGTTGCCGACGGGGTAGGTGATGATGTGCGCGCCGGGGCCGTTGTACATGAATCTTGTCGAGCAACGGTACTGGCCGACGGCGTCGACGGCGCGGGGCATGGGGACTAGGGCGCGGTAGCAGAACTTGTGGGTGTAGCCCGCTTTTGCGTCGGGGAGATGCCCCCAAATAGAAGCGTTGAGATGAGACTGGACGTGGTTGCGCAGGCGGGAGTGGATGCCGTCGCACCCTACGACGAGGTCGGCGCTGTCGTCAACTGTGCCGTCGGTGAACTTGAGGATCATCTTTCCAACTGGGGCAGGGCTGTAATGTAGGTGAGCCGGTTCGATAATAACTGCCTCGACAGTCTTGTTGAACTGCATCTTGTGTGGCGGCACGAGTTTCCCCCACTCTTCCAGAATCTCGGATCTCTTGCAGCCGAGGAATCCGTCCTTGCCCACGGGAAGAGAGTACAGCACCTCGTCGGTGAGACCGTCGATCCACTGGAACTTGTCTTCGCCGTTTGGGTTGGCGGTGCGCTTGTAGGCGCGGTAGACGTCCGGGTTGAGCAGCTTCATGGCTTCTTCGGCGTTGGGGGAGAACCCGATGCCAGCGCCGATTTCGCGGAAACCGGGGGAGCGCTCGTAGACTGTGTAGGGGATGCCGCGGCGTTCGAGGCCGAGAGCGAGGTTGATGCCGGTTATGCCGCCGCCTATGATTGCTACGTGGAAGGGTGCGCCTGGGGAGCTACATGTGGCGATTGAAGGCATTTCGGCTTCGAGTTGTCTTTTGGTAGTGAATACGGTCGGGTTCTTTGAGCGGGCAGTCTCGAATTTGAGCAGGGGAGTTGAAGTGTGCAGGACTCGAGTTGAGCGCGAGTGAGGGATCCGCAGTGGTTTTGTGCAAAGGTCAGGCCAATGGGTACCTTGGGTATACCGCGGGGAAGGCATGATTATTGAGACATAACTGCATCTGCATATGCGGTTAAAGGTGGACGTCACCTTCAGCTCGGCGCACGGGTGGGGGACGTCCGATTCCGGTACCTCAGCTGTCACTTGTGCAACACCGGCCCAATCCGACCTTCCCCAATACAAGTACCTAACTTAGGTTGTCTTCTCAAAAGACAAGTCAAAAACGTCACCACAACACGGAATAACCCTCCAACTTCCCGCAACATTGTCACCATGCCCATGCTTGGAGGAATCCCCGGCCACCCCAAGAGCAAAGTCCTCTTGACCGGTATGTCACCTCCATCTTCCACAGATCATCATCATCAGGTCAACTAACACCGTTCGACATCACAAAAAGGTGGCACCGGCTTCATCGCCTCGCACATCCTCGACCACCTCCTCGAATGCGGCTTCGACGTCGTAGTCACCGCCCGCTCCCAAGCCAAAGGCGAACGCATCCTCGCCTCCATTGCCAACGCTCCCAATGTGATCAACAGCATTGGCTGCAAAGTGACCTACGCAGTGGTAGACAACATTGCTCAACCAGGAGCTTTTGACGAGGTTCGTCTCCATGTCTCCCTTCCTTTTCCTTCCCCCCCTCCTCTCCATTTCGTACTAACACTCACCCCTTTTCCCCCTAGGCCATCACAACCAACCTCCCCCTCGACTACTGCATCCACACCGCCTCCCCCTACCAACTCTCCTTCTCCGACCCTCTAAACGACTGTCTCCTTCCCGCCCTAAACGGGACCATCTCCCTCTTGTCTTCTCTCCACCAACACGCCTCCCCCTTTCTCTCAAGGGTAGTCTTCACCTCCAGCAGCGCGGCCATTCTCAACCCGCCCCACCACCGCGCCGTGTACGATGAATCCTCGTGGCCCGATGACGAAACGCTGAACTGGGATTTGGCCAACGACCCCAGCGCCCCCGGTGATACAGCCTACAGAGCGAGCAAGAAGTTCGCAGAGCAAGCGGCGTGGGAGTTCATGGAGGAGAATGGGCCGAGCTGGGATCTGGCGACCATCAACAATACGTATACCTTTGGGCCGCTTCCCAGGAGCTTGGAGGTGGTTAAGGGTGAGGTGAAGGTAAAGGTGAATACGTCGAACGAGCGAATCGTCGATTGCCTGACGGGCAAATGGGCGCAGGAAATCCCGCCGACGGCGCCCGTGTTCACGTTTGTGGATGTGCGCGACGTGGCGGTTGCGCATGTGAGGGCTATGACGAGGCCCGAGGCGGGAGGGAAGCGGTTTTATGTTGTTGGGGGGTACTTTAGCAATGCCCGGATTGCTGGGTTTGTCCACGGCCTTGATAAGAAAGGTGAGAAGGAGGAGGAAAAGGCGGAAATCATGTGTGGGGATTGTTTGATGTTCAACGACTTCCCGTCCAATCACTGGTCTTTTGACAATACGAGGAGCAAGCAAGTGTTGGGGTTGGAGTATAGAGAGTTGAGCCAGAGCGTGGTGGACACAGTTAGGAGCTTGAGGGCAATGGGAATTGGGAAGGGCGTTGTGCAGATTGGTCGACATTGGTAACCCGAGGCCGATGAGGGGACTTTGCCCAATTAGTTAGTAGATGTGTGTAAATATTCCATGTTATATTTTTGATGACGGAATAGGTTAGGGTATCAAGGTAGATTGAACTAACCGCTATTCAGGCGCTCTGCTTGTACTCTCCCTTGGCCACCCTCTCACAAACCTCCTTCAGCGTCCTGCCCGCCCACTCGAAATCGCTTTCCTCCAAGTACACCTGCGCGCTCAACCTCGCCCAGAACCTCCTCCTATACAAGATCATGGGCACAAACGTGTTGTACTCCTCCCGCAACACCTTGTACATCCAATTAAACGCCTGCACCGCCTCATCCTGCGGGATCTCATGCATGCCCTGCACCTCTTTCTCCTCCTTCTCCGTCAGCTTCACCTCCATGTCCTCCACCTCGGCATCATCCCCCGTAGAGGTAGAGGTAATAACCAACGGCAACGCAACATTGACCATAGCGCACCTGACCAGCGTCCCCTTGCTGTTCTCCAACACCCTCGTGCCCAGTATCTCCGCCACCTTCTGTCCACCCTCCCTCGCCAAGCGCGTAGTATACGCCCTGATCCTCTCCTCCCCACCAAGCACCTCCTCGCGCCACAATATGGCGTCCTTGACGCAGAAAAACGGCGAGTTATCCACCGTGCCGACAAACTCAAAATTATTAACAAACTCGGACTTGTTCTTCGGCGGCAGCGGGTTGAATCTCTGCCCGGCCTTAGGCACGAACCCATGCGAGGTAGGCAGCGTCGACCGGATCAAATGCTGGTTACGCACGGGGACATACAACACGGCGCACCCACGGGGGACAAACAGCCATTTATGGCAGTTCGTCACCAGAAAGTCCGGGTCCGTGTCGCCGATGTGCAGGTCCACCATGCCGATGCCCTGGGCGCCGTCGACGCACGAGATGATGGCCTCGTCTTTGCACAGCTTGACGATTTCGCGGAAGGGGAAGCACACCCCCGGCATGGAGGAGACGACGTCGAAGACGGCCAGACGGGGCCGTTTACCGGCTGCGCGGCTGTCCTTGATGGCGGCCTGGAAAGCGGCGACGACGTCCGAGTCTTCGGCGGGGTAGAGCAGCGGTACGCAGCGCGAGGTTACCAAGTTGAGGGAGGCCTCGATCACGTAGTCGATGGTCTTGCCGCAGGCGCCGTAGATGGTGTCGAAGTAGAGGATCTCGTCCAGGCCGTCGGCCGACCAGACCATGTTGCGGAGGATGGTGTTGATGCCCAGGGTGGCGTTGGAAACGAAGACGACGGTCTCGACGGGGACCTGGAGAAGGTTGGCGACGGCGGCGCGGGATTCGTCGAGGAGGACGGGCGTTTGGTAGCGGATGAAGGCGTCGGGACGGGACTCGGCTAGGGACTGGTAGGTGCGCAGTTTTTGCTGGATGAAGCGGGGGATGGTGCCGAAGGAGCCTGCATGCATCGAGTTAGCAGTAGGTACAAGAGCTATTGACAGGGTGTTTGCACGTATGTACCATGGTTGAGGTTCCGGTAGGCAGGGTCGTGGAGGAATTCCTTGAGGAGGACATTGCCGAATTGGAGGGGACCGTTAACGGTTTGGGCTTCGGCCTTTTGCTGCAGAGTCAGCTCCAGGGTTGTGGCGACCATGGTCACTGTTGTGTTTGGTGATGGGTGATGATGATGTTTGCGATGGTTGATCTCCCTCTTTTATAGAATCTTATAATGAGACGTCGTTGTCCTGACTCACGGCAGGCAAGGGTGTCATCGGCGGGGCCGTCTGGTGTTGTGCTTGCAGGGACAGGGCATGCATACGGCATCAAACCCCACCCGGACATTGTCGTTTCTCAGCTGTCAGACCTCTCTCCTGTTGTTCAACGCTACTCGTCAGGTCTTCAAAACCGACCCTCTGACTAGCGGCTTCGCCACTAGTCAAGCCTATTAAATCGTATATACCCATTGAATCGTACCGAGCGGGGTACATCCCCCACCCGCCATTTTGCTAGTAAATGAAAGTCGCTCATCTAGAGCCAATAATTTTTTTTAGTAATATATCCATTTTTTTTAGTCGCATGCAAAATCGCTAATACGACTAATATATACACCAACACGTAAAATTATCATTATTTACTAACGCATTAATCTAATGACTTACACTAGAAATTATACATATAAGAAATTATATATCCCTTATTACTATAGCAGTTTAACCTCCTTATAATTAGAATCCCTATATCTATCTACATCGTTACTATCCTCCTCCTCCTCCTCCTCTTCCTCCCCCTTATTGTCGTCGTCGTTGTCGTTGTAAATAGTTTTATCATTATACTCCTTATACTCCTTATCTTCTTAGTTCATCTATACCCATCGTTTATTATTGGAGTACTACTAATTTAAGTCTTATTATATATTTACCGGCTTATTATTTAGCACAACTTTAACTTCCTCCTCTTTTACTAAAAGGATATTACCTTTACTAATTAATTAAATAGTAATAGTATCGTCTATAACCTTCTTACATATTTTATTGAATACCTATAGAGTATATAGTTTAAGAGGATTACTAAATAATTACTAGTATAAGGGTAAGGTAACGTCGTATACCGTACGGGTATAATCAGATTTCAACTTCTTCATTTTATTATTTATAGCCTTCTATTTCTTAATTTAATAGTAATTCTAGCGGCTAACTTTCTCCTTACAATATTTACTAACTAGCTAATTAAAATTAGTAAGCTATATAATATATAATTTAATATACTCTTAAATCTCCTTCCTAAGGGTTTTAAATATATATAATTATAATTATTCGCTAATTAATTATACCTTTTATATAATAATAAAACCGTTAATCTATCTTTTTAATATATTTTATTCTTATTAGAATTTACGATTATAAATACGCTCTTCCTCTTTTTTATTAAAAGTTATACGCTAATATTCATTAATTATAGTATATAACCAACCGTCTCTAATAATAATTATACCGCTATACTATAGTAAATAGTTAGTATTATATAAATTATATAATATTTCTTTAATAGCTTTATCCTTCTATTTATATTTAAATTCCATTTCCTTTACTACTAATAAATTAAGTACGGCAATAATTTTATTTCGCTTGCTTAATACGCATTCAATTATTGGTAATAGAGTGAAATTACCTTTAATTGTAAATGAAAACCGTTAATTAATATACTTAATATACTCTTTAATAGTAAGGAAATTAAATATTAATATAATTATATTGCTCTAATTTATATTAAACCTCTTTACTTGCTTAGGAATAAATAGCTCCCCTATAGTAGGAAATTTACGTATTAAAATGGTTAGTAATAAGGGATTATTTAATAGGGGATTATTTAATAGTACTAGAATCCTTAGTATACGAAGGGTAGGGCTATTATTTAAATTTAAATCAATTTCTCCCTACTTAGTAAAACGGGTAATATACCCTCGTTTCTATATAATAAACTCTTTATTAATTAAAGAAATTAACGGATTACGAAAGTTTAAAATAATAAATTAGGGGTTAAATAGGCTTAGACCGGTTCGCTTCCAAGCAGACCTAATATTCTTAACCTTTATTACCTTCTTACGGATTTTTTTTAAACTGTTAAAGAAATTTAGTTTATTATAATTAACGTTATTAAAGGTAAGCTTCTTACGTATATCCACTTAATAAAAGTACTTATAGATTTAAAACACCCTAACGTCGAAAGGTTGAAGGAAATATATTAAATAAGGGGGTAACAGAAATAGTATAATATAATTTCGTCTATACTATTCGTAAAATTCGATAGTACAATAACTACTATAATTATCCAATACTAAAACTCGCCTCTCTATTTTATTAATAGGACGAGAATACTCCTCCCAATATTTAAACCAATTTAACGCATACTAGTCGTCTATATAACTTCGTAGAAAGGTAGCGATAACTATCCTATTTTCAAAGGAGTTATTTACATACTTATATATAATATTAATACTAGGAAATAAAACGAAGCGGGGTATAGTTCGACTAAATATAAAAACAGCTTCGAAAATAATAATAAGAATCCTCTAATTAGGATTTACAAACTAAAGTTCTATTATTTTAATATAAATCTATACTAAATAGGCTTTATTTAAAATACCAACCCTAAAACCAGATTCATTACTATTCTATATATTATTTTATTTAACGTTATACTTAATAATAATATTATTAAATAGGTAAAACACTTCCTCGATATCAGCACGAATCTATAAAGCCTTTCGAACCCATGCTATAAATTTAGTACGTATACTATAAAAGTCCCCTCTTTCTAAATACCGTCGTACCTATTTAAATAACGCTCGAGGTATAAGGGTATTATTATTACTATTATTACAATTTAGTTGTATAAGAGTAATTATAATTAAAATTAACTGCTAAAAGGTTATCTCGATCCTTATAAAATATAGTTAACTATATAACTAAAGAGGCCAAACTTCTAATACTAACCGACGGATATTTATATATTAATTTAAACATATATAGTAAAATCCTTATTTCTAATTAATAAAGTATTATTCCCTCTATTTTATTCTCTTAATTATACCCCTTTACAATAATTAATAATACATTTATATAATATTCGAAATACTTTCGTTATATCTACTATAGTCTTATATCTTCCTTATTTAAATATATAAAAGGTAATTACAACTTTACCCTCTATAGGGAGCGCGTCCTAAGCGTTATTTATAATATTTTTAATATTAAAAAGCAATTTATTAAAGTATAAATTAGTATTTTACGTATTGTTGGCGGGTTTACGAAGTTAGGAAAATATAGCAAAAATAATAAAAATATTATAATAATATTATATTAGAGCGAAAGAAAGATAGTAAAATCGAATAATTAAAGGGTATTATAATTAATTAAAATTAATTGAACTATATTAGGAGGCTCTACAAATTATACGTACGTAAAAATAAGTATAATTATTGATAATATTAATTAATAGCAGATTCGAAATGCAATAAGGAGATTCGAAAGTGCAAATAGCGGTTACGGTTAGAGTGTCGGGCAGTACGAAGAATTTTTAGGCTACATACAATTAAAAAAATATATAGTCCAACGGATATACCTTAATTTACTATTAAATTTGCGGGTAGGGAAAGTACCGTATTTTTCCAGTACGAATCAATGGGTATGTACGATTCAATAGGCCTGACTAGTAGCGAAGCCGCTAGTTAGAGGGTCGGTTTTAAAGACCTGACGAGTATCGGGAGTAGGCAGCTCACCTTATACATAGGTCTGACCTCGGATCACATACGGAGCGCCAAGATCCCAAAAAGGGTGCTGCCCCACACTGTAAAAAAGACTTAGCCGAAGTCGGATACCTTAACAATTAATTTTCATTATTTTATATTATAAAATTTTTTCTCTAGAGTTATTTTTAATTTATACTAGGTCTATATTACATAATTCCCTTAAATATATTACAAATATATTTACAAACTATTAAATTATAATTTTATATTATAAAATTTTATCTAGAATTATATTTAGTTTATATTAGAAGTCTATATTATATAATAGTTTCAAATCTATTTCCAATAAGTTTAGAAATAAATAAATTATTATTTTATATTATAAAATCTTCTTGAAGGTTATATTATATAATAGTTTCAAATCTATTGCAAATATATTTGGAAATAATTAAAATATTATTTTAAATTATAAAATTTTCTTTAAGTTATTTTTAGTTCATACTAGCAGTTTATATTATATAATAATTTTAAATCTATTGCAAATGGGTTTGAAAATCATTAAATTATTATTTTAAATTATAAAATTTTCTTTAAATTATTTTTAGTTTATACTAGCACTTTATAGTATATTATATTTTCGAATCTATTATAAACCTATTTTTATTTTATTTGTAATATATTTAAAATAATTTACTAAAATCTATTTAAAGGAAAAATATATTCTATACAAAATAAATATAATATTTATTTAGTAAATAATTTGTAAAAATTATAAATAGATTTAAACATATTAGAAATCCATTACAAATGTATTTAATTATATAAACTCTAAAATCTAATTGAAATAAATTTAATATTTAAATTCTAAGAAATTAAATAAGTAGACGAATAAGTATAATAAAAACAATAATATTAAATAGATTATAAATATATTAGAAATAGATTTAAAATTCATTATAAATTGAAAGTAAAGTTAATTCAAATGAATTATTATATTATATAATTTAGAAAATAATTATATTAAATGGATTATAAATATATTGGAAATAGATTTGAGATCTTTTTACAAAATTTAAATTAAACTTAATTAAGAAATAAGTATTATATTAGTTAATTTAATTATTGGTAAGCGAGTATGGTATAAATTCTTTTTTTACATACGTTGAAGGCCTCCGATTAAGGTCCGAGGTCTGTCTTGGCATCCCTTTTGGGCATTCTTGGCGCTCCGTATGTAATCCGAGGTCAGACCTATGTGTGAGGTGAGCTAGTAACTCACGCTATCGGGTTTCATTGTTGGTGACCTTCCAGAACCGTGATAAACCGTATTTGGCCGCTCCCATCATGTCAATCGAAGGGCGTACTTGAGTCACTTCGTCTTACAACGGGGTCGAGTGCCGTTCATAAAGGATGAGGTGGTGCAATGCACGATATCGGAGAATCTGCCGATTGAGTGCCGGAAAATGACGGAATGCAGCGGGTGTAACGCACGCGGTTGGAAACGGGATCAGCCAAACATTGATTGACTTTGTGACTCAGCTATGTTGACATGGTGATGATGTTGGACATGCAAAGTTTTGGTGTTTCTGGAAATCTGGTGTTCTGGAAACTTTCGCTTTGTTCTTGGAGATGTTTGCGACAAGGAACCCCCAGCACAGTGCAAGTTACAGGGGACTCGGTGCCTAACTAAGCACTACCTACAATAATACAACGTTATACCAAGCCGCCAGTATTAAATGAAAGTTACCTCGGTACTACAATCCGCTGTAACGTACTTATAATAAAATATCACCACTCCCTTTATAAATACCACCAAAATATACTCCTATAGCCTCTTAACTACCGTAGCGGGAAAACCTGCCAGTTAATAGGCCTTCTAAGTCTTAATAAGGTATAGAAGTATTGTTGAAGTAATAAGCCATATTGATTTAATAAGGTATGTTGGATCTCTAGGGTTTGTTAGCTAAGGGAAGAAGTTGATTGGTTAATTGGGTTTTATTTTATGTACGTTGTAAACGGTCGTTGAAAGTCTTAATTGTAGTATATAGTTTAAGCGATCTATCGTAGAGTATATAGGCCTTTTTACGATAATTATTATAATTATTATAAAAAGGCCTATATATTCTATTTTACAATAAATCCCGTCGTTAAAATATACGTTATAATTAAAACTTTTAACAATTACGTAAAATATTAAAATTAGGGTAAGTTTTATTTAGGGGCAAAATAAATAAATATGTATAACTTTGGAATATTACGAAATACTTTAATATAGAATAGTATAATATAATATATTAATTTGTATATAAATAATTATAATAGACGATCCGTTTTTTTTTAAAAATTTTTTTATTTTTCTATAATTAAGGTATAGGGTTAATAGTCGGGAGTATCCCGTCTATCGCTAGGCCTTACATCGTTATAATAAAATATTATTAGTTTTAAAATATTCTTTCTTTGGGTTATAGTATAGTTAATAATAATATTCCAATATAATTATTATTATTCTTGATTTTTTTTTTAAATATATTCGGATATAATTAATAAATTAGTAATATATCGCTTATAGGTTATATTACAGTTATTATTACTAGTAGTAATTAGTACGGAAGTAAGTAAGCTATTTAATAATAAACTTAGATAGATTGTTATTAATTAAGGAATTATCCGTATTATAAATATATTCGCGAAATTAATATTTAAATTCGGGGATTTTACTACATTTACAATTGCGACAATTACTTTTATATATTAAACTAATATTAGAACCGGTACTAATACTACTATTAATATTATTGAAAGTAGGCGTATTAATTATATTAGTAGATATAGAATTAAAACGGGTTTGGGACCGTATAAATATATAATTAGAATTAGTTAGGGTAGTAGCCGTAGTACGAAATATTAAATATATCGATATAATACGGCCGAAGGGGGTTGATACCGAAGTTGAGCGGGCTATTAATACGATTATTACAATTACGAATAAAGGCTTTTTACGAAGGGTTTACTTTATCGATATAGAAGTCGAAGTATTAATAATTCCTATTATTATTATAATTAACGGTAAAACGGGGGTAGTAAGTTAGATAGGAGGTGAGGCGGGTAGTAGGCTTAATAGAAAAAATTATTCTCTAGCCTTTATAGCTTCCTCTTATTACTTTTTAAGGCGGTCGGCCTCCTCCTCCTCCTTCTACTTAAAACGGGCAACCTCCTCCTCCTTCTACTTGAGACGGGTAGCTTCTTCCTCCTTTTACTTAAAACGGGCAGCTTTGGCAACTTCCTCTTATTATTTTTGGAAACGGGTAGCCTCCTCCTCCTTCTACTTAAGACGGGCAGTTTTAGTAGCCTCCTTTTATTATTTCTAGAGACGGGCAGCCTCCTCCTCCTTCTATTTAAAACGGGCAACTTTAGTAGCCTCCTTTTATTATTTCTAGAGACGGGCAGCCTCCTCTTCCTTCTACTTAAGACAGGCAGTTTTAATAGCCTCCTTTTATTATTTCTAAAGATAAGTAACCTCCTCCTCCTTCTACTTAAAACGGGTAGCTTTAGTAGCCTCCTCTTATTATTTCTAGAGACGGGCAGCTTCAACAGCTTCCTCTTATTATTTCTAAAGACGGGCAACTTCCTCCTCCTTCTACTTCTTTAAGCGGGCAACTTCAGCAATTTCCTCTTATTACTTCTTCAAGCGGGTAGTTTCAGCAGCCTCCTCTTATTGTTTTTTGAGGCGGGCAGCTTTAGTAGCCTCCTCTTATTGCTTTTTAAGGCGGGCGGCATCCTCTTCCTCCTTTTATTTCTTAAAACGGGTAGCTTTAATAGCTTCTTCTTATTACCTCTTGAAAATAGTTTTCTTATAAGCTTCCGTTTGCATTTTAATAATAGTTTAATACTAAGCTTCCTTCTTTGCGTCCTCTTTCTACTTCTTAATATAAATAGTATCCTTTTCATTAATAAGAATATTATCTTCTAATTTATTAAATACGTAGGTATTAAATACGTTAGTACGAGCAGCTACCTCTTTTAATTCCCTACGATATTGGGCCCTTAAAGCCTCTTCGCGTACCTTTTTTTAGCGAGTAATTTCAATATACCAATTAACCTTATCTATATCGATATCGGGATTAGATTCGTCCTTAGTATTTATATCGACGACAATTTCGGGAATAGTAGGATTAATTTTATTTAATTCGTTTAATTCTTTTATTTCTATATCGTTACTATTTTAAAGGTTAAAAACTTCTACTTTACTAATAATATTTTCTATAATAACTTCTTCTATATTAATAGTTTTTACTTTATTAAAGTTGTTAACCTCTTTAAATATATTATTTACTAGCTTCTATAAATCTTCGAATACTAAATACTATATATACAACGATATATCGAAATATAACCCTTTAAAATTATATAACTTTTTAAAATTATTCTAATTGTTAAAAAGCCTTCTACCAATATTAATTAATAGTTAATCCCTAAGTTCGTTTATTAACGAATAAGTATAATTATTATAATCGTTTTTCGGTAGTTTAATAGGGGTAAATAATTAAAATTAGCCGGCCAATTATCGTATATAATAAATAATTTTATAAATACTATTAACGAACTTTTAATAATTATAAATATTTAGCTAATTATCTTTAAACTAATTATTAAATTCTATCCACTATTCGTTTAATAATACTATTATTATATTATTTATTTATATATAGAAATACCCTAAATCCCGCCGCGACTATACTTTATAATCGAATAATTCGGTAATTTCGAACTCTAATTTATTAATTCCCTAAAATCCTTTTCGGTTAAAAAAGGTTGAGTAGGAAGTTTAATATATAGAGGAAGGGGAATTTCCGAAACCCTTTTTTTAATTATCGATTTTAACTTAATAAATTATTACTTTAATTGAAGGATAGGGGGAAGCGGTATAAATATCTCTTTAATATTTGTTTTTACGATATTAAAATTATAATATAAATTATATAATATATCTTCGAATAAACTAATACGATTTTAAAGCTTAAATATATATTTGGCCAATATAATCTTCTATTCTTCTTTCGTCTAACTAAGGTTGAAAGGGATTTTAGCAAATAATATAACGAATTTTTTAGTTTACTAGTTAATTAAATTAAATTACTTATACAATTTATTATTAATAGGATTCGGTAATACTAATATATATTAAATTTCGGCTATTTTTAATATTTTACTAACATTATTAATTAAGGACGGTAATTTCCTCTTTAACGTTAAGCCAGAAATAAATTCTTCGGCGGATATTAGGCTAGAAGTAATAAATAAATTATTATCGCTTCTTTCGACGCAGTTTCAGTTAGTATACTCCTTATTAGCACGCTCCTTATCGGTACGCTCCTTATTAAATATTAACAAATAATTATTATTACTATTAGAAAGCGACGGAGGCGGGGAATTTATAGTATTATATTTTGCCTAATATTCGGTCGGGTTAAAGGGGATAGCGATACCCTATATAAGAGCCGGCTTATTCTAAATAAATAAGCCGAATTTAATATCCTTTAAGTATATATAAATAGTAAATTTATTATATTTATTATTATATCGCTTACAGGCAATTTCGTTAATTAATTAACTATTATTATTATAAATTTAGTATAATCGATAGCCTTTCTTATTTACCGCTATACGTTCCTCTATATAGACTTTAATTATTTCGCGTAGTATAATAATATAGATAAATTTAAAATAGAATAAGCAAAGCTTTTTATTCTTTTTTTCGACGACGAAATTTTTTTTTTAATTTAAAATAGGAACGACGTATTCGAAGAAAGTATTATATAACGTCCCGTTAAATTTACTATAAATCTATTTCTTTATATATTCAATATTAACTTCCGAAAATTTAAAGGCGTCTTTATCGACTTCACTATCTTCTTTCAAGACTTTTAATAAAATATATTACTTATAAAAGCGGAAATTTATCGGGTAATCTCTAACCTAAACTATAATAAATTTAATTATCTTATTATATAAGAATTTATACTTATAGTACCTAAATTATTCGTTAATATATTTATATATTTCGAAGAAGGTAAATATAAGAATATCGACGTTTAAATAGAAATTATAAACTATAAACGGCGATAAATTATTATAGTAGTATATATATAATACTTTACACTATATAATATCGATTACATTCTTTATTTAGTCCTATTCCTCGTCGCTTAACTTATTAAGGTCTAACTTCTAATTATAATTAAACTAATAAAAGTTATTAATTATTTTAATAATATTTATACGGTTAAGTAGCAAGAATTAGGAGGGGTAAATCTAATTTATAATCTTAATTAATTATATTAGTAAATTGTACCTCTAAAAGTAAATATATAAAATATATTTTACTTCGCTTTTACCTTCTCCTTCTTACTTTTTATAACGGATCCTCCCTTACTAGTAGTATAACGGGCGGGCGGAAGTAGGGGATTCTAAGGTATTACTGATTAAAATTCGTATAGTCTTAACGTAGACGCCGCTAAGGATGCTTCTATTTACCGCTATAATTATACTTATTATATAAGAGGGTATATATTGAATTCTCGAACCTATGGGGAAAAAAACGTTATATTAGCATATTTAATAAATATTTATATACTATAAATATTTTAAAACTTATATTACAACGACGAAATTTATATTTTCTACTAGTAATGTATCATAGGGCTAGATCACATGCCCTATACCTTGCGTGCCATTAGCCAATGCGCTGTCATACACAACCATATACAGCCATTGCTATGGCACTAGGTCCAGCCTTGGTATGGAGGCTTAACGAACCCTATATTATGCCTTGGCTAGCGTATACTTCTTCCTTACTCTCTTCGTACAATAACGTATATTATACTTTAAACCCAACGGTGCCCTTGCTCCGTAATAATTTATTGTACTTCTAATTGCGCTGCGCGCGTATAAGTAAGAATAAGAATAAGAATAAGAAAATATTAAGTAGTAGTTTGCTAGCAATTAAGATTAATTAAACCCGATATCCCGCCTTTATAGGACTAAGGAAAACCCTAAAATAAATTTCGGCAATTATTGTAATTAACGCCCAAATTCTATTTCGTCGATAATACCTAATTAGTATAGTCATTTCGAATACTTTAAGAACGATAACGATAACGAGTTAATTATTATTAACGAGTATACTAATACCGAAACTGAATTTCTAGCTATTAACGTTTATTCTCCTAGTTTCCTAAGTGAAGTAATTAATATTAATACCCAAATAGAAGCTTTTAATTATTATATAGCTGACGATTACTCTATCTTTACTGGACAAGGTTTGTAGGGCCTCCTCCTAAGCTATACCGGCCTTGAATATTACGAACCGGGCTAATTACCTAAAGGAACGAATATTCTACCCCCCTTTCAATTAAATGAGACTATTACTAATAATATTCTAATAATCTTTGCCCTACGTATATACAATTTAAACTATAACTGTAAGTTATTTTAAGCCTACTTTTATAATAGACTTTAAACTAATAATTATATTTATAAATACTTTATTATCTATTATTAATAAACCGAAAATATAGTATAACTCTTAACTTTCACTATAATTATTAATGTAATTTCCGAAACTTTCAATAGCGTTAAGCGCGATTACTATTAAGAAAAGCTAAGGAAGAAAGCCGATGAAAACGTTTATATCTAAGCCTAAAGAGCATTCTAGAATAATATTATCTACTAAAAAAACGAAGCTAAGGGATAATTTACCGAATTTAAAAAAATAAAAGTAACCTTTAATGAAAATAATATTTTAACGGTTTAAATCTATTCTTTATAAAGTAGGATAGCTTACCTAAATACGGAAAATAAGAACCTTAGAACGGAAAACGATACCCTTAAAATAATATTTAAGACTAATCCTAATACCGACTTTAACGGCGTAGCCGCGGCCCCTAATTATGGATTACGTTGCTGTATATTTATTAACTTTAATGTATTTAATACTAAAGAATAATTAGTTAAAGACTGTAATACTGCGTATACGACTTAGCGTACGAAGATCCGTCTTTATTAGGCCTACGATAAATAATATTTTCCTACAGAGCGCGATAAATTTATATATATCTTCGTCTACTTAAGTAAATTCCTAATATCTATTATTAAACTAGATATATAGTTAATCTTTAATAATAAGTATTAAAATACTTAGAAGTAGAAAACGGCCGAAGATTTTATCTAATACTTCGATAGCCGTTATAATACAATAGATATAAAGGTAAAGGCCGACCGAACCCTATAAAAATTCTAAATAATGAACTCCTTTCAAAATTTCGTAGATAAATTTACCCTCTATACCGACCGCTATAATATAAGTAACGCTATACGCGTATTTATACTTTGCCAAAAGGTTACCGACTAATTTAAAAGCTCGGTTACTTATTAATTAGACGTTTTTAATAACGAAGATTTCTAAGGATAGTTTTAACTTTTTAGTAAATTAGTATACTATTATAAAAAAAACGCATTCTAAAAAAAACTTTCTAACCTAACCTCTTTGGGAAATAAAAATAGTTTGAATAATAATAATAATAATAGTAAAAATTCCTCTTCTAAAATAATATCCTAAAGCGGCGATATTATAAATTTAAATGCCCTAAGCGTTAACTTATGCAAATTAATGCTTACGAACCTCTAGAAGAAACGATAGGATATTAGTAAATATTAAAAATATAATTAATTAGACTATAATTAGAAGAAATGCTAAAACCTTATTAATATCGGCAATAGTAAAGGCGGTATCGAAGGTATTAGGATTAATTAATTACCCGTTAATTATAAAATAAAGCCTAGTTAGAATAATTATAGTAATAATAAAAAGGGTAATAATATTATTGCTGCCGATACTACTGACGAAGTTAAATTAAAGTTGGGAAAAACCGAACCTTCGTTTTAAATTGCGAACGGAAGCTATTACCCGAAGGGAGTAGGAAGGAATAGGAAAATTTAAAAGCGGAGGGATATTTAAATAAGTATAATAAGGATATTTTAAATAGGGAATTATATTGGGATTAAGAAAAAGAATTTCTAGAATTATTATTTATTAATTTAATAATAGTTAGATTAGAAAAATCTATCTTCCTTTCAAATTACCTTCTTTATAATAAGTGTAAAATATATTGTTTAACGTTAATCGATAACAGTTATACGGGCAAAAAATTCATTAATAAGAACTTTATTGAACGAAATAAAATATTAATAAAGAAATTAGATTGTTTAAAGCCCTTAAAGCTAGCCGACAATAATATTAATATGTATATTATAGATTTTATTAAATTTATAATACGGATTGGCGTTTATAACGAGGAAATCGAATTACTTATATTCACCCTATTATTAAAAAACCCGATTATTTTAAGTTTACCCTAGCTATAGTAATATAATTTATTAACGGACTAAGAAATAAGCGAACTATAATTCAACCGGAAATATTATAGTACTTGCCTACCCTAAGATACGCCAGATTTTTAAATTAAAGCTCTAAAAACTCTAAAGGAAGATATTGTTAAGGCCGTTATAATTACGGAGGAAAAAGCTGTTAAAGCGGGCCTAAAAGAGTAAGCCGTTAAGGCGGGGGAAGAGTAGGAATAAATTGTCGAAGTGGAAGCGTAAGCCGTTAAAGCGGGGGAAGAGTAGGAATAAGCCGTCGAAGCGGAAGCGTAAGCTGTTAAAGTAGGGGAAGAGCAGGAGTAAACCGTTGAAGCGAGTATAGAAGAATAAGCCGTTAAAGCGGAAGCGGAGGAAAAACCGGCTGCTAAAGCACCCTTTTCCCAAATTCGTAAGGCTATTCAACATTGAAAATTAAAATTCAAAGAGAAGATTACTAAGGCTATAGGCCTTCATCCTAGGACCTTCTAGCCGACGAACTCCCTAGAGGGAAGCTAAATAATAATAATACCTTATAATCTATGGCCTATACCTAAATTAGAAGCCGCTATTAAACCCGTACTATATAAGATTGTAAGTAAATAACGAATCCCTATTATTAATTCTATAAAGAGATTATTTATACTTCTCTTCGTAAAGCCGATCGACGTTAATAATATTCTTATTAACGTAAACGATATCGTTGAATTTAATGCCGCTAATTTCAACTTTATAATTAAGATAGAGAATTTGGAAGTTATTATTATAATTAAGGGAGAAATTAACGAAGTATTAAGACGAATGGAGGTAAAAATCACTTTTAACACTTAGAAATAGAGTAACGGAGAAGATAAATTCCAAATTACGGATTAAATATATAAGGATATCTATACTAGTAATAGCGTAAAATATAGAAAGCAAATTATAGATTACTTTTTACGCATTTTAAAAGGAGACGCCGGGGAAGTAATAGCCAATATTATAGAGGAACCTGTAAATTTATTTAGGATCTCCAACGAAGATGCTAGAATATTCTACGAGAAGGTAGACCGGCCTATAGTTACCGAATAGCAAATTAAAGTAAAAATACCTTATTAATATTATAAATACTAGAGGGTAGTAAACCCAGCGGATACCCGCCAACTTCCCTAGTACCGCTTATATAATTATAAAATTAAAGTAATCCCTAATACGGAATTATTATATTTAAAGTCTAGACCTTTCTTACTAATAGAATTAGGCATTATTAAGAAATAGCTAAATAATAATTTAAAGTAGAATTTTATTAGGCCTTCTTAATTACTAATATCGTTACTAATTATACTAATAAAGAAATTAGGCGGTAGTATCCGCATTTATATAAATTATAGAAGTATTAATAACGCTATTTTAAAGATATAATACCCGTTACCACTTATTAAAAAGATATTAAATATTATTTATAAAATAAAAATCTTTACCAAACTTAATATTATTATAATATTCAACTATATCCGTATATATAAAGGTTATAAATAGTTTATAACGTTTATAATATAATTCAGTCTTTATAAATCATTAATATATCTATTTAGTTTATAAGGCGCGCCGGCAACCTTTTAATACTTTATAAATAATATTCTTTATAATATATTAGATAAATTCGCGACCGCTTATTTTAATAATATCTTAATTTATTCGGAAAACGAGGAGGAGTATATCAAGTATATTACTAACGTTTTAGCCCGTTTAAAAAAGGCCGGTCTCCAAATTAATATCGATAAATACGAATTTTATATTAAACGTATTAAATATTTAAGCTTTATTATTACGCCGGGAAGTATCGAAATAAATATAGACAAAATTAAAATAATAATAGCTTAGGAAGTATTAGAATTTAAAAAAGCCCTATAATCTTTTTTAAACTTCGCCAACTTTTACCGTCGTTTTATTAAGAATTTTTTTAGGATAATTAAACCCTTTTACAAACTTACTAAGAAAACGGCAACGAAGGAATAATAATAGGGTATTAAATATTAGAAGGCGTTCAATAAATTTAAAGCAACCTTTATATTAATATTAATTTTAAAAATCTTCGATTAGAATAAGCGGACCGTTATTAAAACTAATATATCCAATTAAGTATTAGGGGGTACGTTATTATAATAGGGTAATAACGGCGTCCTTTATTTAATAATATACTTTTTAATTAAGTATAACGTTTAGGAATATAATTACAATATTTATAATAAAGAATTACTAATTATCGTTAAAGCGTTCGAAGAATAGAGCCTTAAGTTAGAAGGAGTATAAGAATAAATCGAAATTATTACCGACTATAAGAACTTTAAGACTTTTATATTATTAAAGTAATTTACCCCTAAGTATATAAAATAGTCCGAATTTCTTAGCCACTTTAATTTTTATATTATATATAGGTAGGGAGCGGCGAATATACAGCTAAATACCTTAAATAGGAAATTAGAAGATAGACTATAGTCTAGCGACGACGAAAGATTAATAATATAAAAGAAATTACTAATTAATTTAGATCTCTTCGACCTAGCGTTCTTTAACAACGAATCCGTAAACGTAGCCTACTTATACTTAGGTAGGATAAAAGAAATCTATTATATGAATTATAGTATAGATTTATACAACTAAGACTTAGATTTCGATAACTTTAACCTTTATAAGTTCGATATTACAAAATTTACTAACAATTTTATTGACGATAATTACATTAAATTAAATTTAATGTAGGAAATAATATCCTATTTATAAAAGGACAGATAATAGAAATAGACCCCCGAAGTTGTAAAATACTTTAAAATTGTATTTACAGAATATTTAATACGGATAGGCCGAATTTACTAAAAGAAGGATATAGAAGAACGCGTTCTTATTAATCTAAATAATAAGGAAATTTAGCTTTAATTAATTTATAAAATGTATATAATTAAATTAGGAGGTTACCCAAGTAGGGAAAGGACGTACAAAACCTTTAACCGCTTTTATTATTAGCCTAAAATATATTAATCAATTAAAGAGTTTTATAAAGCCTATTTAGCTTACGTAAAGACGAAGTTTTTTAAATATTCGTTAATAGGATTCTTAAAACTATTCCTAATACCTTTTAAATTATAATTATAAATTTTAATCGATTACATTATACTTATAATACCTTATACTAGGAGAGGAAGAACCTATAAGTATATTATAATAATTGTTAACTAATTTACGAAGATACGGCACTATATACTAATAAAGACCTTAAAAACCGACGAGCTAATTAAATAATTTATCGAAAAAATCTATAGTATTTATAGTTTGCCGGACAATATTATTTTAAATAGGGGATTATAATTCATTTTAATATTTTAAAGAACCCTATACGAAAGGTTGGGAATTATAATAAAACTCTCTTTAACCTTCTATTCCTAAATTAACAGTTAAACTAAAAGGATTAATACAAAGATAGAATGATATTTACGATTCTACGTTAATTAAACGTAAAATAATTAAGCAAACTAATTACTTTTAACCGAATTCGCCTATAATAATATAATTTCTAAGACTATAGGAATTAACCCGTTTTACGCTAATTATAATTTTTACCTTCGTATAAATATAGAGCCGGCTAAACTATATTCCCCTAATTTCTTAAATGCTTAGAAGAAAGAATTCTTTAAAGCGTTAAAAGTAATTAATCGTTTCCAAATTATTTTAAATAGCGTAATAGCCCTATTTAAATAGGTATAAGACCGATATAAAGCGAATATTAATAAAAATCGTAGTAACGTACTAAAGTATTAAACCAGAGACCGAATCCTATTCAATACTAAGAACTTCGCTATAAGGAAACTATAGGTTAAACTAGTACCTAGATTTGAAGGACCTTTCTAAGTATTTAAGTATAATTTATATAGAGTAAAATTCAAGTTCTTTAAGAATATAAAAGTCAGCTTAGTATTTTATATTTCGATAATTAAACTTTAGGATACGGCCGGACTATTAGGCTAGTACGAAATCGAGTAGGATATTTTAGCTAATAATAGCCGTACTATGAATAGAACCGACGAATATAACAACGAATAGTAGGAATAGGACTTCGAGAAGATTATCGGTTATAGTAAAATAAATAATAACCGTTAAATATATTACATTAAGTGGAAAGGTATTAACGAATTTAATTAGCAGCCGGTTAAAGATTTAGAGGGATATAATAATATTATTTGGGAGTATTACGACGCTAACCCAGATGCGGGAGTACCCCTAGTTTGGATTAAAAGGAGGAAAGGCAGAGGAAGGCTAAAAAAGAGGTTATTATTAACCAATGTTACTATCGATTTAAATTCTCTTTAACAACTTCTCCGACGTAGTATTAGAATAGTATAATAATACTAGTAAAAAGATTGAAAATAATAAAAAGGAGTTTAAAGTACGATTTATTTTACGCATCCTAACCGAATCGCCTTATAGATACCCAGCCGTGGCAATTAGGCACCGTTAATAGCGACCGGGAGATAATACGTCTTATAACGGTCCTATATTTCCTACCCCTAATACCTCACCCCCCCCCCTTAGCCAACGGTTAGAGCCTACGGTCAAAATTTTTACTATAGTTAATAGGGATAGGGGATATAATTATAAAATATAGAGAAAAAACAATTATAATAGTTATAAATAAAATTCGAATAAAGGGTCTCTATAATTTATAATACTAATAAGGTTATAAACGTCCTTACAAACTACTATACTACGAGCGTCCTTATAGTACCCCCCGTTGGGGGCTAGTAATAATAAAGTATAGATAGGAAGTTTATAAGATTATTGAGTATAATTTTAAGCCTGTTTGGGATTATTTACGATAATAATCGAGGCGGAGGGATATTTTTAAGAAAAGGGTATATCTAGTAATATTTTAGGCCGGCGGCTGCCCCTGAGTAGGAGTCTTAGCGCTAAGCAACCACCCGTCTTAGTAAAACTTTTGATTTACTTTAGGTAAAATAATATATTTAAATTTAAATAGTACTTTTATAGCCGGGAGCTTTTCTTGAGGGGAGGTAGTATTATAGGGCTAGATCATATGCCCTATACTTTACGTACTATTAGCTAATACGCTATTATATACAGCCATACATAGCCATTGTTATAGTCCTAGGTCTAGCCTTGGTATAAAGGCTTAACGAGCCCTATATTATACCCTGGCTAGCGTACACCTCTTCTTTGCTCTCTTCGTACAATAATGTATATCGTACTTCAGACCCAACGGTGCCCTTGCCCCGTAATATAACGCTACCTACTATCCGTAATAATTAAGGAGGACCGTTATTACCCCTACTATTAGTATTCTTAAATATTATCGAAAGGGGTGCGCGCGTACTTCGTATACTTTACGTACTTTACGTAATTTATCTATTTACTATTTATTTACTTACTTATTTACTTACTTACCTACTTACTTACTTACTTATTTATAGAGAGCGGTAATTAAAGCGAGCCCGACTTTAAGAGAGGAAAATTCGTACGTAGAATTTAGTTAAATTTATACGTGGTATTTATAGGACGAATTAATTCGATAGGGTTCGAAATCGATCTTTAATCGTAATAAATAATTATTATAATAAATAGTAAACGCGAATAAATAATTAAACGTAGTAGAGGCTACTTTTATTAATTAACAATAATTAATAAAGGTATAATATATAAACGGGCGCTTCAATAAAAAATAAAATTCGGATAATACGGTTGCCTCCCCTACTAGCCTTATATTTTAGGCTTTTAAATATTATAAAATCGATCCCTCCCCGCTTCCCGTCGATTACTTTCTATTTAAATCGGAATATTATCGTTTTACTAAACGCCGCGTAGTTAAGAATAATACTAACTACGTTTAAGATACTGCGAAAACCGAAACCGCCGGGTAGGAAGTAGATTAAAAATACGTAAATTAAATTATATTAGAACTAGCTAAAGCTAGAATTAAATAACGGCGACCCCGCCAATAATAATAATAACGATAGCCTTACTATTAATAATAGTAATAGTAATATTTAAATAATCGACTATAACCGCGATTATAACTACGAAGATACCGATTAAAATATATCAATATTTAATATTGATAAAATTCGAATAATATTCGGTAGCGGGGTTAATAACGATAATAACGACGACGAAGGCGGAATTAATAATAATAATTATATTTCTTCGATTATACTACCTTCGTTAAAAAATAGCGAATTTAATAAAGATAATTATAAGTAATAGATCCCTAGTAGAAAATTATTCGTATATATATAGATTATTAACCTATTATAATTATTAATATCGATAAACTTCGAAATAGCGATCTAAAAGATGCCCTAGCCGAGGCCGCTCGTATTAGTATCCTATTCGAAGATGTAATAAGCGTCGGCGATTATAAAGACTATATTTAAGTCGCTCCTTTCGAAGAATACGAGCCGTTTAACGAAATTAATTCGGATATTTCGGGTAATAAAGAAATCGAATAGGGCTTAGGTCCCTTATATCCTCCCAACGAAAATAATATATCGATATTCTTCGGCGTACGATAAAATAAATCAATCTAAATATCCCCTCTCGTTATAGCGCTAGCGATATATACTAATTTAACGGGTTTAAATCGTTAGGATTATAACGCCTTACAAGAAGTCTTTATAATAATCCGAAACGATTTTAAGCCCAGCAAAATACTATTAATAGTTTTAACCTTATTTAAATAATTAATAATACTAACGAAGAATATACGAAATCGAATATTAATAATGAATATACGGGTAGTGGAGGTTCCGTTGAACGTTATAAAGATATTAATTCTACTAGCCAATATTAAAGGAAAAAAACGTTATAGAATTGAAGTATTGCGGGTATATAAGGAATTAAATAAAATTATTAAATTTATACAATAAGCGAAAAACCGAGTTGAAAATTATAATAGAGAGGATATTGAAGAAGGCCGGGCCCTATAAACAGCGGCGGATTGGGTTTATATAAAGGTAAAAAAGTTTAAGCGGTTATTAACGAATATCGATATTTAAAACGTAGTAAATAATACCCTTATACTTAAGCGGGACCTTACGAAGTTAGATATCGATTTAGAAATATTATAATTCCCGCTATTATTATTAATATTTAATAGAATAATAATATTCTTCGACCCACCTACTATATTTAGGAATATAATAATATTTAATATAGGGAAGAGGGTATATTCTAGCCCTAAGTTTTTTATTAATATACTATACGAATTATTCGAATTATATTTATAGCTATTATTAATTTATACTACTTCCGGTAAATTTATATATATTATTTTCGAAAATAATATTAAAGGTCCGGCTATCTTCCTTAGCGATTGGATCTATTATTATTATACCAATAACCTTTATTTATATAGTAATCTTCTAAACGATAAAATATTATAAAAAGGTTATTTAGGTTGTATATATAGCGTTAGCTTTGACCGTTATAAAAGGCTATATACAAATATCGAAGATATTATATTTATAAATTTAAGAAGTATATTAATAAGGAATTACCGCTTTTAAAGGTATTATTTTCGTACTAGCGTATAATAATTAGGAATTGGTCTTAATATTAATATTAACCTATATACCTGAAACGAAGGTATATATATAGCTGGATATATATATTAACCGGTATTTTAACAAAGAATAAAATAACTTAAGTATTATTCCTACCGCTATTAGACTATAAATCGGCGGTAATTAGAAGAGGCCGAAAAAAATACTAATACCCTTCTTTAAATATACTTTGCCCGTATTTAGGGAAGAATGGGATAAAGAATATATATACTATATAGTCCGGCGTATAGTTAAAATTTTACTAGTTAATAATATGCGCCGTATTATTCTAATATACTATATTTACCCTTTATAAGTTAAATTAAAACTTATAAAATAGGGCCGAAAAGAGTTTTATAATAAATAGGACTAAGACTGAGAAGGTAACGTACGCATTATTTTATTTCCGTACTTCGATTTTATTAACAGATTTAGTATATTCTATAATTCTTATTATACCCTAATAGGATTTTATTTTATACTGGCCGGTTTAATAGCGAAAGAACGTATACGACCCGGTAATATTTTTCTCCTATTACTTAGCCTATATAGTTCTAAGTTCGAAGATATTATTAAAGCGTTTAAAATTATAACCTAATTAGATATAGGTATAATAATAAATATATACGGAGAGAATAGACTAAAAGAGGTTTGCTTATATATATTTCCGCTATATTATATCGGCGATATATTATAGTAGGCCGAAAATTTCGGATTTAAAAGAGTTTATACTATTAAATTCTGCTAATATTGTTTTATATTTTTAATAAAATATGTATATAGGTTAGTCGGGGTTAACGGCGAAGATAAACGAGATTTAAATATTTAAATTAATTTTAATATTATTATTTACGGAAGGTTTTATTATTAGATTATTGAAATGTAATAATTTATAGCGGCTATAGTAGAGGATATTAATTAAAGTGAGGTTAAACGTTATAGCCGTTAATAGGGTATTAAAGAGCCTTACCTTATATTAGTATAATTATTACCGGTATTAAATATTATTATAAATCGCCCCCTAAACTTAGGCTATTTAGAATATAATAATATTATTAATTTACTATATTAATTATTAAAAAATAATATTCTAAGTTCGATTAGGAAGGCTCAATATATAATTCGATTGTAATTATAACTATTTCTACCTAGCTAGCAAAAGTTATATTCGCTTATTAAATACTTGTAGAATTATTCTATATTAGAGTATACTAAATAAATAATTATTATTCCAAATATATTATTATATTAGCTTAAATATAAATATATAATTGTATAATGCTATATTAAAGTAGAAACTGAAGGATTGGACCTAGTTGAGATTGTAATCTAGACTATAACTATAATAGCCAAAAGTATTACGTTATTAATAGGATATAACGCACGAAAGTAAGATTATTAATAATTAAGTATAATACTATACTATATAAGGTATTTATTTAACCAATTATACATATTAGCACGTAAATTAATATTTAGGGGGTCGGGGTCTATTATATCGAATATTAAGTTAATATCGGCCCCGGGCACTAGTAATATATTACCTACTCAAAGTACGCCTTTTATCCTAGAAACTAATAACGAAGAAGATAAAGTAGAAAAGAAGAAACGGTTATAAATATATATAACGGAGATTTACCGCCTAAATATATATATCGTATTATATTACCCTAATTTTATAAAGGAATATACTTTAACAGTTAGCCTTAATATATTAATTAGAGAAAATTTATATAAGTACGTTAAATATACAAGGATTATATATAGTAGGGTTATAGGTAATAGGTAATAGGCGGGGAGTTTAATAAATTGGGACTTAATTGAAATTAAAATTCAATTTCGAATTTAGATTCTAATTCGAGAGCTAGTAAATTAGTTAATTAGATATACTTTTATACCCTTACGTAATTATAACCCTTAGGCGACCTAATTAAAACCGTAGATTAGTAATATAAGAATAAAAAAGAATTTGTATCCCCGTATATTATACGATAAAATATTAATTATTTGGCAGATATTTTAAGATTCGAGTCTACGAAACTAATTATTCTAATATTGAAAAAGTATTATTAATAAAGTGCAATTTCAGGGAGACGGTACGATTCGTTCTATAGTATATATTTAAATATAACGATCTAGAGTTAACGAGCGTTATAGAAGATTTACGCCGATAATACCTATTTTTATTTAGTAGGGTTCTTTTACAAAAAGATTATAGCGCTATTAAAGAAAGGGAAGAGAGAGCGGAGGCTATTAAATAATAAGAGACTTCTAAAATTTCGGCTAGCTAACGACTAGGATTAACGAATAATATAAACTATTTTTTATTAAATGCTATTAATAAAATTGATAAAAATAAGGTAATAGCGATTTATATAATTAACGAAGGAAAGCGATTGCCCCGGCGTATAATATTCGAATAGATTTCGGCATTATAATAAAGATTTTATATACAAACCTACTAGAATAAATATAGTGTACCCTCGATATTTTTATTATTTTTAATATAGAATAGGGTTTATTAATAGTTTTATAAATTTATATTTATAAATAAGTATATACTTCTAATAGATTCCTAGCGATTGCTAATATTAGTAAATGTAATATACAAAGTAAGAATATTATAATAGTACCGGATATTTACTCGAATTTAATACTATTTATATATTTCGATTATTATTTCTTATACTTATATTAAAATTATATTAGTAAATGTATATTATTTGAAAATATATACGATTCTGCTTATTTGAGAGGTATTTTAAACGCTAGCGGGCTATACGCTATTAAAATTACCGTTATTAAAAAACTAATTTACTCGCTAGTTAAAATCGTATACAAATAAAATATTAATTTCGTAATTATTTACTGCTACGCGTACTTTAGTAAATTATATCTACTTAAATAGATTATACTATATAATAGTACGATTATTACCTATTAATATTAATTTAACGGCGTATATAATACGCGTTAGATTAATAATAGTCGAAAATAACGATTTTATTCCCGAAATATAATATTTAATATTCAATAATATTATTACCTCTTACAACTATAGTATTAATATATTCAGTACCCTTCTACTTAATAGTATACTAATATATAATTTATATTAGGGTATTAAATAACCGATATACGTTTAAATAAAGCGATTATATCTAATATAAATTTAGGAGCGGAAGAACCCGATTTAGCTATATCGATTATATCTTTATATATAATATCGAAGATAACTATTAAAATAATAAATTTATCTTTATTATTATTACCCGTATTAAACGTATTAAATAACAATATTTATTATTAAATCTCGAAATTATAGAAGAGGAGGACGACTTTATAATTATTAGCATTAATATTATAATACTAGTATACTTGTATATAGTTCGTATAGTTGGAGTAGGACTTGTTTAGGTCGATTGGGATATATATACCATTTAAAAACCAATATTAACATTTAGCGCCCTTAGTAACCTACTCGCTTACAATAATATAATAACTTTACTTGTATTTTACTTTAAATTATAGTACTTGCTTAGTTATAATAAATATCTGCGTTAGAAGTGTTAGTGCCAGTATTTCTTCCGTGAGTTCTACGTTTAATTATAATATATTATATTAATTTCTTAATATATATATTATATACGGCGGTTAATATTAATAATATTAGTAATATTATTAAATTAATAATTATAGCCGTATTCTATACCGTTTACTATAAATGTAAACTATACGAATATAGAAGTATAAATTAATATTATAGTAACTATAATAGGCCGGCGAAAATAAGAACGTAAATGCCTAACTATATATATATTTCTAATTGCTAATATTAACTATAATACTATAGAGACTAGCACATTCCCGCCGACTAATTTATATTATCCTATATATTTGTATTAATATTCTACCCTATACTTCTAAAGAAATATAAATACAATACTAATTATTTTGTCCTATAATTCTTATACCTCCAAAGAGATATAGATACAGTACTAACTAAGTAATAGTACTATACCGGACCTTCGATCCGATTTCTAAACTATACGGCCGGACCGTAAATATATATACATAGCTAACAACCATCTAATAACCTTTCATCTCAATTTAGTATTTTAGGATAGAAATATACAGTAGTATTAAGCGGAATTACGGGAAAATACTCCGGTCAATCGCAAACCCATTCAATTACATACCCTTATATTTATATTATTAATAATAAGTCTATTAATAGCATAGGTTTCATAAATTTACGCATATTATATACCCGTCGTATAAATTTAAACGCGCTATTATAGGACTTATAATAATAATTTCTTTCCTTTATATTATTTTCTTCTCTCTTGTTGTACGCTTAACCAATTGATTCATTTAATTAATAAATAGTAAACGGCATTACGTACAATTGTAATAATAGTTTCAATCGCATATAAACAAATACGACCGTACGGGTATACAGTATAATATTCAATCCAATCCGGTATACGGTATACAGTATACAGTGTATAGCCGTACAACTATATAGCCATACAGCCGTACTAAGAGCGTAACCGCCAGGGTAGTCCGTATTACAGCGCAGCTGCAGTACTAGATTGGGGTTGCGGGGATTGGGGTCGCGGATTGGGGTCGCGGGGATTGGAGTTACGGATTGGGGTCACGGATTGGGGTACCGGGATTGGGGTCGCGGCCTAGATTGGGGTCGCGGATTGGGGTACTAGGATTGGGGTGCGGGCGGGGATTCGGGATTCGGGGTTAGGACGGAATATAAATTACCAGATGAAATATTAGTTGTAAGCGTAACGACCCGTCTCCTATCCGTATATGTAGTCTGTACACCCTTATTACTGCCTACCCGTGCTAATTTAGTAGTTCTAGTACGTATTTTAGGGGCCTAGCGGCTAGGAACCGGAACCTAAAAATCCGACTAATCAGGAGCCTCCTTCAGCTAATAAGGCCTAGAGTTTCAATATGGCTTGTAATATCTAACATGCTTTATTATATATTTATACAACAAATATACACCATCCCATATTAAATGTCACAGGGCTTATTACGCTCCTTATATTCCCGCTGCGGTATTCTGGAGGAGAAGCAAGAAGGCGGAAACCGGGAGCGACAACATCACCTCGCAACTACACCAACACCCACATAACCCACTATGATAACAACGATGATGTAAGTTGCTCCTTCTCTCGTCTGAACGAAGCCTGCACGGAAGGGGGAAACATCGCTAATCCGTTCCTGCTTGTTCTAGAAGTGCTGCACAGAAATGGCGGACAGTTTCTTAGGGCAGTTTGTCTTGGAGGGAAGGAGGAGTCAAATATCAAAGTACTTGTGGTGAGCAGGCAGGGTGTGAGTTTCAGCTACGAGCATGTCAGGAAAGCATCGATGGGGAGGTCAAGAAGTCACGATAATGCACCGCATATGGGCACAATGAACAACCTGCACCGCGCACTTGAACTTGTTAGGAGAACGCTTTGATTGATAGGTAATCTTTTATTGCATTACCACGCCGTGTTGGCGTCTCCCGAGGGCTCCCAGTTCCAGGTATATCCGTCCAGTAAAGCCTGCTTCTCTGCTTGATCCCAGTCCCAAGGGGTATCAGGACTAGAGAAGCTGTTGGAGACCGTAGAGTGCGAGTCACCTTCGCTCCACGCGGATTCCTCCTTGTCTGCCTCATAGTGTTCATCGGGTTGTCTCTCCGCCAAACCACCAGCATCCCCAAGACTCTCAGACTCGGTCGAGGTTGTGCTGCCCCCCCAACCACAAGCAGGCTCGTTATTATTATCCATGCCGGGGACATCGGGAAGCAGCGCTTGTGGTGCTTGGTGACGTCGCTTCCTCTTCATGTTCTTGTGAATCTCAGCTTTGTTGGTGGGAATCAGGTCGAAGAAATCATCCAACTTGACCTCGATCTTCTGGAGTCCCTGCTTCATCTCCTTTGTTGTCTCCTTCTTCCTCCTTCTCCGTCTGTCATCGTTCCTCCCCTCTTTCGTCGCCTCGACCATGGCGAGCATCACCTCCCTCACTCCCTCGTCCATCCCCCCACCTCCTGCACTGATCTTGGCTTCGATCCTCTCCATGCATTCCCTCGTTGCCGTAGCCTCCTGCAATAACAGAAATTGGGTTGTCCGCGTCTCGGCTTTTTCCCTTTCCTCCCACAGCTTTGCGGCCTTTGCCGCAGCCCGTTGTCGGCGCCTCTTTGCCCACATAAGGAAATTGATGATGACGATTATGCCGACGAAGCCTTTGGGGAACGTGTAAACAAAGAGATAGATGATGTTGGCGACCGACGCCCAGAAGGATGTCGCGGAGGCCAAGGGCTCTTGAACGTATGGCTTGGGTGTCGGTGTCGCCTCTGGTGATGGTAGGGAAAAGGAGATGGTAGCGCTTGGCTCGACGTGGTGACGGATGGCAGGGACCATGGTCGATATCGCCATGGTTGCGAGGGTGGTGGCTGCAGTGAGTGTCATGGTTTCGGTGCTGAGGTTGATACCGGTGCCGAAAGTAGGGGTGGCCATTATTCCCGAGGTAAGACTCATCTTGGATTTAGAGACAAGGTCTTTGTGTGGGGGTTGTGTCTGTTTGGGACGTTCTGTGTGATGGTTGACCAGTGGTGGATAATGCAAAAGGAAGTTGGTTGGGATGCGTAACATGCACAAAGGCAGGATATTTATACATTATCTATAGCAATACAATAATCTACGCAGTGAAGAGTCCGTGGGCCATCCAATGGGTAAAGTGGTGAAGTGTCCCAAGATTCTCAAAAGGAATCTCCACTAGAACCTTGAGAGCGGCTAGTACGTGGTGATTAGGTACCTCTAGGTAGAGATATCATGCGACAGACATTGGATCGTGAAGAGAACAAGTAGAAGAAGAGATCATGAGGAGGACGAATTTAGAACTCTAGAACACAAGTTTGATAATACTCCTGAAATGGATATAATATAGACCAGAATCCTCAGTTTTACTGGAGACCTCTGCACCAAAACTGTGAGATGTTTGTGTCCTATTGATATGAGATGACACTCCATGATCCTGTACTACCACGAGCCTTGATCCTCCTCCGGATCATTAATGTCCCAAAGGCTAGGCGTAGTAGAGGTAGAGGTAGTAGATACTCCATCATCTTCAAGTTCCTCCTCCTTCATGTCCGTACTGTCCATGTCCTCCTTCCACTTTTCCGAGCCGGTATTAAACGGATCCATTTCCTCCAGATCAATTTCCATCGGTGTGCCGCTTTCCCAGCCGAATGTCTCCTCCTCTTCCTTGGCCGACTTGACGATTTTTGGCAGCTGTTGATACTGCTCTTCTGAAAAGATCATGATCCAACTGATCGTGTTCGTAACCAACGAGAGGGTGTTGGCAACAGTGATGCTCATAATTCAAGTCAATTCAAGATGGGTCCGAAATTGAGTTATCTTACGTAAAATTATCGTAAATTGATTTAAAAAATCCCTATATTGTATTGTATTGATATCTTGTATTACTTCAGGGTATATTTTTTCCGGGCCGCTAGAGTGTAAATCTAAAGGTCTAGACAACCCCCAATACCAACGACCCCCATCATGAGTCAACATACCTCCTATAAATATACGCACCGATCCGAGGCCTGAACGTACGTTATCTAAGCAGGCAAGCAGTTGTTACATACATTAAAAACACCAGATTCTACACCAAAACAGGCCAATACATAGCATGTCGATGAGCAATAACCTACCTATATGACGAAACGATAATATCAAGATAAGACGGGGTTACAATTGAATTACACCTGAAAAAATTTGCCCTGATTTGAATTGGCTAAACAGGGTCTGATCTGGATTATCTTGAAACGACTTGAATTATGGGCATCACTGGTTGGCAATTCCTTGCACCTTCCTTTCCAATCTCTTCATCGAGGTCGTCGGTTCTTTCGTCGCCGAATTCGCCTCCTTCATGAAGGCGTCAACGAAGCCCTCCTTGGTTCCCTTTTGGACTGCCTCCTCGATTCCGAATCCGGCCTCCTTGATGCCCTGCTTGATCCCCTTGGTGATTGCCTCCGCGATATGCAGATCCTCCGTCGGCATCGCCTCTACCATCGACTCGAGCCTCTGGACGCAACAATGCCTCAACGCTGGGTTCTCGCTCTCAATGGTATTGTCGACGCGTTGCCTCAAGACCTTGTTCTCCTCCTTCAAGGTCATAACATCCTCTTTCAGGGTCATGACATCCTCCTTCAAGGTCTCGTTGTCCTCCCTGCTCAAGACCCTGTTATCCGCCACCATTGTCTCCATGAGCATCAATGGCAATCTTGTTGAGGGCTCTGGTCGTCTGCTCCCGATAGGCGCGCTTTTCCGCCTCTCTCTTTGGCAGCCGCTTCCCTTCGCCTGCGTGCCTATAGGGAAATTCCAATGATTCCCTTAACGCCTGGCCATGTGGAATGGTATAGACAAACATGTACAGAATGCTTGCGATCGAGGCAAAGAAGGAGCTGCCTGAGACCCACGGCTCTGAGACAAGAGGCTTTGGTTCTTCGGGTGATGACTCGTTGGCTGTTGTTGGTCCTGGGATGAAGGCTGTGGTCGTGGTGTTTGGGGTCGGCGTCGTCGGCATGTTCCCCTCGACAAATGCAGCAAGGGTCGAGACAGCAATGAGAGCTGCGGTGGCGATGGTGACGGGAGACATTTGATCAATTGATCATGAGCACGGGAGTTGTACTTTTTTGTGGTTTTTAGGGGAGGGTTTTATTGTGAGTGCACGGAGTGGTGATGAATAATGGAAAAGGAACCTAATGTAAATGAGTAACGGGAGGATATTTATAACGACTTCCAAAAGGTTCTCAAGCCCTACCCAGTGAAGGGCTCATGGTTGGCTGTAAATCTTGTTGGTGAAGTGTTCCAGATAGTCCAGATCCTCCACCAGAACCTTGAGGGCGGCATTGTGGTGGTTCAATTATTCTGGGTGGAGCTCAAGGGCAAGGTGAATGGTGAAGAGGCGGAGGAAAAGTAACCATGGGATTAGGGGGGAACCTTCCTCATATACCCGCAGGACAGTCCATCAGGTTTGGTATGGAGCAATTCCCACCAGGAAAAACATGTTGAAGCCATTCACATGTCTTGGCATTCTTGGCATTAGTGGATACGATCCACACATGGCTACCCTATATATAAGTCGGACTTGGTCCTCCTATTCCTTCTCTTTTGCTCTCTCTTCAATTAATTAAAATATTTACTACTACCTCTATTGTCTTACGTAATCACCTCCTTCGTTATAATTTAATAGATTATAAGCCCGGATACACTATACGCGTTATAATAAAAAGGAAAATAGCTAAATCTATAATCGTTATTTACCCCCGCCTTTTCCTTTCTAAATTTTTTCTATTTATTTATCGCTCTTTTATTATAATATCGTAGTTCGTATTATAAAAGACTTGCGTTTTTTATAAAATATAAGTGCCGCTATTAAATATAAATATATATATTATATACGGACTACCTTACGTACCTTATATAAATAAAATCTTAGTAATTTAAAATATTAGGTTTTACCCCGTTATAGATATATTAATTTTTTATAACCCCGCTAAAATCTATTACGAATTCTATTAAATTTGATTATACTTATATTAAAATTAATAAATTCGTTAACAATATTTATTATTATTTAACGAAAGCGTAAAAAAATAACGCTCTTAAATTTATTAATACTCCGGCTAACTCCCCTATTCTTTTATATCGCCGCCGCCCAAATTTCCCGCACTCTATTATCTTTACTGTTTCGCCGGCAATAGTATTTATTACGCCTTTAATTATAGTTTACTAATCTTTTAACGATAGGCCGGGTATTTACTTTACCTACAATTCAGTACGTTCACTTTACAAAAGATTCTTAATAGAATTTTTAAAAAATATATCGCTATAATTTCCGGCCGCGCCCTATAAAACCCCTTACTATCCGTCGTTACCTCCGCCGCAATTTTATCTATTTTTTAAAAGAGATTACTTTTGTACTATAAGCCTTCTATAAATCTTTTTAAAATTCTTCTTTTTCTATATATTTATTTCTTCCTTTTATTTCTACTCTTTTAAACTTTACCTAAAATTTAATATCTCTTTTTCTCCTTAATTCAATAGACTTTTAAGGTTTTACTACTATTACCCTTCTAACTCCCGTAGATCCGATCTAATTGTATTCTAATACTTAATTTTATTAAATAACTAAATTACAATTATATTTAATAAAGATTTTACCGAATTTATTACTATCCCCATCCTTTAGAATAGTAATAAGAATTATATTATATAGCGCCGTACTATTATTATTTATATTTCCTTCTAATCGTAATTTAATATTTGTTAATTTATAGATCCCTCGTCTTATTACTTCGGCTTCCCTAAATATAAGAATATTAAAAGGCGCGAAAATTAGGATATAGAATAATAGTAAATATTAATACTATTTATAAGTAAGCTCTTACCCTATATTTAAAATAAATTCTATTACTATAATTTATTTATTATTTACGAAACTTTTAAATAAATTTATATATATTATCGCCCTAAAGATATTACTAATTACTACGAAGCCTTAAAATATTTTTACGAAACTATACTTTCTAAATATTCTAATATTATTAAATTCGCTAATTATTTCTAAATTATTTAGGACGAATTTGCCGAAATAAATTTTAAATATATTAAAATTTAGACGGCTTAATTAATTAATTACTTCTTTATCGGTCTAAACTTAAACTATAATAATTTTATATCTAAATTCGTTTAAAAATATATTTTTCTTTCCGAAAGGAACGATTAAAACGATATTACCCAATATATTATTACTTTAAACCAGGCTAAAAGGCATATTAAATTTGAAAAGGGATTAATTAATTAATATAAAGAGCGGTCGACGAATAAATTTGAGTTTGATTCAGAAGCTGCTATAGCCGCCTATATTACTTAGAACCCTACCCTTCTCCCATTTAAACTTAAATTTAATAAAAAATCGAACGGTAATAATAAGCGCCCTTAAACACCTTATTCGGTATATAAAATACTAAATTATAATAACATTCATTATAATAAATAATATTCTAAAAAATATAGTAAAAGTTAGAACTCGGCTTCCAATAATACTACTAAACTTTAATCCTCTTGAATTACCTTATTTACTATAGGTTTAGAAGGAGATTAGTCCGATAATAAATATAAAAATTATCGCTCTAATAAACACTCCCGCACTAATTAAAATACTATTAGCCTATAATTTATTACTATTTCCTTAGGACTTATAAACTTTATAATACTTAGCCTTACTATAATTAACCCGCTACTCGTCTATTTAACTATCCTACTATTCCTATAATAAAAAATTATATAGGATTCTTCCTATACTATCCCTCCGCCGTTTATTAACGCCATTTTTTTTTAATTTCCTTTCCCTATTATTATTTTACTATTCGGCTCTAAATTCGTAGAATATATTACCGCCATATTTACTTCAAAGTCTTACCGTACCTATTTATAAAATTTTAAATATATTATTATCTTCGATTCTAGAACTATAAATTACCTATTCTATACCAAAACTAGTTTTCGGAGTTTACGCCCTTATACCGGCCCTCCAATTATAGGAATAAATAATATAAAAATTATTCTAAAGGTAACCGGCACTTACTAATTCCTAATTATTTACGAAGGTAAATTATCTTTTATATTCCTATAGGCTTACTACTCTTCTAAAATAATATATAATTTCAGTTCTATTTCTTAATTCAATTACTTAAACTTCGTTATAACGTTTAAAAATAGCGTCGCTACAAGTATTTCTAATTATAGGATTTATTTTAGAAGCTTCAAATCTAATAAGGTCTATATTTTAAACTAATTAATTAATATTCTTAAACGCCACTTCGCTCTTACCGCCTATACCGTCGAATATAAACGACTAAAAATTTAGTACAACCGATTCGCCTACTTTAATAAAAAGAATATTATTTTCTTCTAAAAAATATCTACTAATATTTATCCCGTCCCCAACTCCTACTTTTACAATAAGTATATACTTAACCGCTTTAAATAAGTTCCCTATAAAAGCTTAATATATAAAAGGATACATCCCTTTAAATACATTTATATAAATATATATAGCCCATTCCACTTTAAAGGTCTATAAGGATAATACTATTAAATAATAATTACTAACGACTTTACCTAATATATTTAAATCTACGCCATTAAAATTAAGGACGAATTCCCTTAGGTAGTTACTAAATAATTTTACGAATTTAATAGGCTAGAATAATCTATACGTTACTTTTATTTTAATTGAGCTAGCAAGAATACTAATAGGAAATTTTAACTCTAATATTAAAACTATTTTATTATATTCGTATATTCCGTAATCAATTAATACAAATAGAATAATATTTTAAAACGTTTTAATAAAATTTTATAAAAACGCTTTATTATTATCTTATTTAATAATAATTTTAACCGTCGCTTTTAACCAATTATCCTCTAAATAATCATTTATTTTAAAAACCGGTATTTTAATTATATAATAAATAAAACGCTATACGAAATATAAACCGGCCGTAAGCCTAATCTTTCCCACCTAAAAATTATTAGCGCCCCCTATTATTATAAATTATCCGACGCTAATTTCCTTAATAAATTAATACTTATTATTAGCCGTAGTAAATTACTAAGCTACGAAAATTCTACGAATTATATTATTCTTATTAAAAGTAATAAAATTATTTCTATTAATAATATTATTATTAATAAAATATATATTTATATTTTTATTAACCTTATACCAGATTCTAACGTTACCGCTTCGCTTACCCTCTATCCTACGCCGGACTTTAATTCTAATACCTCTATTACAGACTTATTTGCCTTATTTCCCAACCTTTTAATAAAGGGGTATATAATTATACTATATAACCCCCCCGCCGCTTATACCTTATTAATCCTACCATTTCCCTAACCCCGATTATTTCCCTATTTCCTAACTTCCTATACCTCTACTTTACTACTACCAACTTTAATTCCGCTACCGGCTTACTCCCCTAATATAAATTTAAAAAGAATTCTACTACCGTAATTAAGGGGAATTCTTAGCTCGCCTACGTTATTTCTACTCTCTTTTACTCAATTATTTAGCCCCTTACTCTTAAATAAATTACTTTAATACTTATTTTAATCCGAACTTTTAATATTATTATCGCCGATATACAATACTATTTTCGTTAGCGGCAATCTAAACCTTTTCGACCTAAACTATTAACGCGCTATTATAAACCGTTACCCCGAATTCCATCCCCTAAATCCTATTATTTTTAATAAGTAACAACTATTATTAAAAGTAATTAATAGTTTTAAATCCGACATTTTAACCTTATTACCCTTACTACCCTATTAGTATTAAAAATTAAAAACTTTCGAAAGGCTACTAAATACCCAGACTAGAAAAATTAATATTTAATTATATAGGCCGAATATTAATCCCTTATTAATAATTAAACCTAAACCTTCGTTTTCTAAAGCCTAAGCCGCCGCTTATTATCTGGAAAATAAGTATATAGGCTTAAAACCGGCGTAAACAGCGAAATCCTTCGTTATAAAGTTCGCTAAGTAGTCCGGGGCTTCGAATAATAAAAGGAGATTAATTATAATAAGATATTTACATCCGTTATAAAGCTTATAAACTATAAATTCATCTTCGCCTTCGTTACCGCCTTCAGTTTAAAATTCAAATAAATAGACGTTTAAACCGCCTTTATCTATAATTCGGTTGAGGAAGAAATCTTCGTAGAATAACTACCAAATATTACCAATAATAACCCTACTTGAATATATAAACTCAACCGTACTTTATACGGCCTAAAATAAAGCCTTTATATCTAATATAATACTTTAATTAAATTCTTTAATAACTTTAATTTCTCTCCCCTCCCCGCTAACATTATTATTTTTAGTAAAAGTATTACTTATATTACTATTTATATTAACGATCTCCTTATCGCTGGGCCTTCTAAACCCGACGTTTAACAATTTAAAATTACCCTTAGTAAACGCTTTAAAATAGAGAAAGTCTTTTCGCACGGTCACGATTGTCTATTTGAACGGTGATCCACTTTTTCCCTCACACATATCCCTAACCCTGCCGTCCCCTCCCCGCCAGTACCAATCTCGCTCGTACCGCGACCGCCAAGCCCCCAAATTACAGCCCATTACATAGTCTGACCCCTATACAGCACACGTACGCTAACAGCCGTAACAGTCGCTAATAGCCAATCGCTAACAGCCGTAACAGTTACTAATAGCTATAATAATCGCTAGCAGCCATAACAACCGTAATAATCGCTAGCAGCCGTAATAGCTATAACAGCCGTAATAGTCGCTAACAGCCGCTAATAGCCGTAATAGCCGTAATAGCTATAATAATCGCTAATAGCCGTAACAACTATAACAATCGTTAGCAACTATAACAGCCGTAATAGCCGTAATAATCGCTAACAACCGTAACAATCGTTAATAGCCGTAACAGCCGTAATAACCGTAATAATCGTTAGCAACCGTAATAGCCGTAACAGCCGTAATAGTCGCTAATAGCCGTAACAATCGCTAATAGCCGTGATAACCGTAATAGTTATAACAATTGCTAATAGCCATAATAACGGTAATAATCGTTAACAGTTATAATAGTTATAATAGCTATAATAGCCGTAATAGCCGTAATAGCCGTAATAGTCGCTAATAGCCGTTAATAGCCGTAATAGCCGTAATAATTATAATAATCGCTAATAGCCATAATAGCTATAATAATCGTTGGCAGCCGTAATAGCCGTAACAGCCGTAATAATCGCTAATAGCCGTAACAATCGCTAACAGCCGTAACAGCTATAATAGCCGTAACAATCGCTAATAGCCATAATAGCCGTAATAGTCGCTAACAACCGTAATAATCGCTAATAGCCAATCGTTAACAGCCGTAACAATCGCTAATAGCCGTAATAGGTACGTATCTGGTTTGGGCACTACGGTCTAATATTACGCATGAAAGAATAGTATTACCTAGATTTCTAGGCGAAATTTTCGAAAGAATACATGTGACATCTGTGGCCGCGCGAGGGTTAGGGATATGTGTGAGGGAAAAAGTGGATCACCGTTCAAATAGACAATCGTGACTGTGCGAAAAGACTTTCTCTTAAAATAACCGATATAAAACCTTACTCTTATTATTTAAATATATTAATTATTTATAATAAATTAAATTACATCCTTTAATTAAATTAAAAGGCCTATTTTCAAAAAAATATTTAAAAATTTCAAGATATTAAATTGCTAGCTAATAATTACGCTAATAAATATTAATAAAATACTTAAATTACCTAAAGGTTTCGAGGCTACTGCCGCCGATAAATATTAGTATATAAATGCTATTAGTTCCCTTATATATATTATACTTAATATACGATTAAATGTAATTTTTATAATATCCTTCTATAATTATTACTTCGCTAGGCCAACCTAATATTATATTATAATTATAAAACGCATTCTCTAATACTTCTAAAGCACTCTTATTTTTTATTTTATTTACGCTGGCCTATTTATTATATTTACCGGCTTTTCGGATATAGATTGGGGGGAGATATTACTATTAAACGTTTTATTAGAGGTTATATATTCTATATTAATAGCGTAGTTATTAATTAGCAATCTAAACGCTAGTAGATTATCGTTCTATCTTCTTACGAAGTAGAAGTTATAATATAAATTTAGGTAGTAAAAGAGGCGATATAATTTAGAAGATTATTATTAAACCTCGCCTATCCCCTAATAAATACTATTATTCTTCGTTATAATAATTAAAGCACTATAATTTTCGCAAGAAATCTATCATACTATACCCGTACTAAATATATTAATATTTAATATATATAGTATAGGGAAATTTAGACTATTAAAAACGTAAATTTCTAATATATACTTATTAAGGAGGAAGTTGCCGATATTTTTACGAAAATTCTCCCTTATAATATTTTCGAATAATATTACTAAGCTTTAGGTCTTTTATAATTCTAATATTCATATATTTAATATTCGCTTATACTTACGTACCGCTATTTTTATACCCGCCGGGTAATTATTATATTACTTTATTATCTTTTATTATATTTTATATTAGGCTAGTCCTTCCTATATATTTCTTACTCCTTTTAATCTACTAATTATATATTACGACGGTTTAAATTGTAATTTCCCAATTTCCGCGAAATTCTTTAATATAAGAAATTTTAAAAATCGATTTACGGATATTTTTTACCTTCTCCGCTATATTATAATTTTATTTATACCTTTATTTTATCCGCTTTAATAAAACGAATCGATTAGTACTACTTTTATAATCTTACAACTATTAAATCCAGAATTATATTGAATTTTATTATTTCTTCCTTTCTTTTTCTTTATTTTCATTACGAATTTCTATCCTTCTTTTCTCGTACTTCTATTATCTTTCTTCTTATTCGCCCCTTACAATAGTAATCCTTTTTTCCTACTGGGTTTTACTAGTATTAATTGTATTAAGCTAATGTTGGGTTCGGTCGCCCAGTATGCCAGTAACAGTAAGGAAGTTATATAGCAGTAAGCAACAGTATACTGCCGTGATTTTTGCGTTCGGCTGTTTTCCAGTAAAAATCTGCAAGTTGATGTAGGTCGCTACACTTCCCCCAACTCCCCCAATAGCCTGCATCTGACCAATCAGAAGGCCAGAAATCGTTGGAGATCTTACTGCTTTCTTCGCTTTCATACTGCTTCAAACCCCATGTTTATACTAGTATGAAAGCACTGCATTACTGTTGCATTACTGTACAGCGATTTCGCTGCAGGCTGTCAACAGTAATGCAACCTCTACGATACTGGCATACTGGGCGACCGAACGCAACTTAAGAGAGTATTCTTATAAATAATTTCTCTTCTTTCTTCTCTTTCTTTTTCTCTTATCCTTTCTTTCCTTTTTATAGGGTAATCTACATTTGGATCGAAGGGGAGTATTAAAGCTATATATATATTTTGGTATTCTTGGTATTAGTGGATACGATCTATATATGGCTACCTTGTATATAAGTCGGATTTGGTCCTCCTTTTCCTTCTCTTTTGCTCTCTCTTCAATTAATTGAGACATTCACTACTACCTCCATCGTTTCACGTGATCACCTCCTTCGTCATGGTTCAATAAAACACGACTTCAGGGAGGGACCTTTATGCTTGGCACACACTGCCATCCAACATGTTAACAAGCCATGAAGGTTTGGCACCTGGCGAACAAGCATTGTGTCGAAAACGCCCAACCCCTTCTCATCCTAACAAACCACCTCATCCGGAAGACCAACACAGGAACATGCGCTTGAACCTCCTCAAACCATATGCAGTTGCCGTTTGCATCTCATCTGAGAGCCAAAACAACCTCAATGCTTCCATATCCAAGATTTAATTATCCAAAACACGTACCAAACCGTAGCTCCGGCCTCTACACATTATCCCATCACGTGACACTAGACCACAAATATATCACCTCAACCCCAAGAGATACCTTAACCACCTTCTCCCCTCCCGTCGATGTCCCCTGATTTATTTCCCCCTAATTCAATTCACCCTCAAAAAATCCCCCTCCTCAAGCTCCCTCCCCATCTCCCCCCTCACAACCCCCACCACACTCCTCTCCACCTCCTCCTGCCCCCTCTGGTCCACATCCACCACCACCACATCCTTCTCCCCCCCCTCCTCCTCCTTTTTGCTTGGGTCCGGCATCTCCAAAACCTCAAACTGGCTCCTCACCAGCTCCGCCCCCGCAAAATGCCCCTTCCTCTTCATCGCCCTTTCTCTCAACACTTCCTCCGGCGCATTCAAAAAGATGAACCGAACACGTAAATCCCCGGCATGTTCAGACCCCAGACGCAAAATGTCGCGGTAGTGGCGCTTCAGAGCTGAGCAGGTGATTACCAGGTGCGGAGAGGAGGAGCAAGTTGGAGGAGCGGCGGTCTCGTGCTCGGCGAGGGCTTGGAGCCAGCCTGCTCTGTCTTGGTCGGTGAGGGGTTCGCCGCGGGACATTTTGTCGACGTTGGCTTTTGGGTGGTACTGTTGTGATGACGGGAGGTGTTAGTTGGTGGTGGTTAGATGCAAGGTTAAGGTTGAGGTTGAGGTTGTGGATGTGGATGTGGATGTGGATGAGGATGAGTATGAGGTTGAGGTTGATGTTGAGGATGAGGATGTAGAGGTAGATGAGGATGAGGATGAGGATGAGGATGAGGATGAGGATGAGGATGAGGATGAGGATGAGGATGAGGATGAGGATGAGGATGAGGGTGAGGGTGAGGTTGATGTTGAGGTTGAGGTTGGACATGCAATGAGGTTGCCAATGCAAGGACCTCAATGCAGGCACCATGTGTTCATGTGTGTGGCTCTGTGTGAGGGTTGCGGGCTCCTGTCCACGGGCTCTCTCTATCTCCGAGACTGGACCACATGTTACGTGTTCCGCAAGAACCAGATCCAGCGCCGTGCAGACTTGCAGTTGCTGCGTGCAGTTGACCACACAGCCCAACAACCACCCCAAGCATGTATCAAGAGAACAGGAACAGAAACAAACTCACATCATCACCCTCGATATAGGTGAAATTCAAATCCTTGGCCAACGCCTTCGCAACCGTCGTCTTTCCGCATGCCGTCGGACCCGTGACGAACCAGATCCACCTATGCTCGTTCTTGGGCTTCTTTTCAGCCGTGGCATTCTGGTCGCGCAAGTGCCCGCCGAGGGCGGCGTCCGTGTCCCAGTCGGCCATGATTAAGTATTGTTGTAGGTGTTCGTCTGATGTTGATGATATTGATGCTTGATAGGATGCAAAGCGTATAAGTGATAAGATAAGCAATGGTTGTAGGACTGTGTGTGTAACGCTGAGACAATTCACGATAGGACGTGTAGGTGACTGGAATGTGTGGTGAAATCGCTTTTCTTGTTTACATGTGGATAGACATGAAACACAGTCAAAAGCCCAGCAAAAAGTGCATGACGTCACCTCGGTCAACTCGGCGCCAGATTTCACGAGCCCCAGCCATTGAAACTTCCCAATTCGAGACGATCCAATCAATGACGGTTTGCCCTGGCACATGTGCAAGTGCAAGTTGGCGTTAGGGTTAGGGCTTTAGCAGACCGTTTCTGTCACGACTCCCAAGTGGTCGTAAACCGAACATGGACACTTCAACATCTTACGGTCCAGAATGCATCTGCCAGAGTCACTGAGTGGTCATTCAGTTCAGCAACTGCAGAAAGTCAGGTTTCAATGACCTTGGTATGTATGCCCAAGGTGTATATCAATTTCGCTGGTGTTCATACCATCATGCTAAACTCTCTAAAGACTACCTTACAAAACGACCCATTACACCTATCCCCTCCTCAAGAACATCATGTCCAGGTCATGACACAAACTCTCCAAGGGGCCCATCCTTGGCGAACCAGTAAGAGAGAATTTTCAAACCATGACCGACAACAAATCAAGAAACGGCAATGCCAGCAACACCACAGGCAATCCACACATCATGTAAAACAACTTTGGAGACTGTGTTGCTTTTCCATTCCGACTCCCAATTCACTTCCTGTCGTTCCCTTGTGCCGTTTTTCAAATCCCGGCTCCCGAGCTCCGGGCTGCGGTTTTCGTCTTTGAGCCTGTGCTCCTTGAGCCCTACGACATCCTGAGTTTGTCTCTGCACCGAGAGAAACTGTCATTAGATGAAGTGATGTGAGACTTCGACTTCACACGGCATCCCTTGCAGCTCCTCCCTTTGCTGCTGGTGTTGATGCTCCTCTCCCTACGCTCCTTTTCCAGCGTCTTGTTGTTTTTCCTGCCCTTGGGCCGGCCGTTACGACGCTTGCCCTTAGGGGGGCCTTGGGGAGGGGGAGTGTTAGTATCCCGGGTTCGCAACACCTCAAACCAACTAACGGCCGCGTTGGGGTCGGGCTTGTCCCGAACTTGAAACTTGAATTCTGACCACTTCCCGCCTGGCTGTTGCTGTTCCTGAGTTTGTCCTGCTGGTGACCCCGTTGGCTCGGAGTGGGAGAAGGACCGAGGACGAGCGTGATCGTCGTACCGTGTTCGTGCAGCAGATGGCCGCCCGTCTGAGTACTCGCGAGCTCAAGGAGTTTTTTGAGAAGGTCGGCCCTGTTGCCGAGGCCCAGATAGTGAAGGACCGCGTCAAGGGATGAGCACTGAGCAGCCTTGATTGCCGGTCCACCGGGTGGACCACGTGCACCCCGCTAGGAGCTTGGGCAACCTCTTGCTTTGCAGACTGCCGGCCGTTGATCCGCCTCCTGTGGCTGACCACCTGCGACGAACCTGACGCGCAAAGGGGTAAGGATGTATTGGTTAGGGCTGGGAGTGTTGACCGTGCGGTCGGGGGCGTTGGAAAACCGACAAGGCCGACATTGAGACGAATGGTCAACAGGGGAAATGTCATTGTCGTGAGAGAGCCGACAGAATGACTTGGCGCGAAACCGCCAACAGCAGCAAGTGGAATATTGTCGAAAATATCGATAAGACGAAAAGTGGTCGAGTTGGACGGAGACCTTCCATATCGATAGCAAGTGGACTGGGACTGGGACTGTCGAACATGTCGACAAGAACAAAAGTGGTCGAGTTGGACAGACACCTTGCATGTCGATAGCAAGTGGACTGGGAGTAGGGCTGTCGAAAATATCGATAAGACGAAAAGTGGTCGAGTTGGACGGAGACCTTCTATATCGACAGTAAGTGGACTGGGACTGGGACTGTCGAAGATGTCGACAAGACGAAAAGTGGTCGAGCTGGACAGAGACCTTGCATATCGATAGCAAGTGGACTGGGACTGGGACTGTCGAACATGTCGACAACGACAAGAACAAAGTGGTCGAGCTGCACGGAGACCTTCCATATCGACAGCAAGTGGATTGGGAGCAGGAGGACTGTCGAACATGTCGACAAGAAGAAGATGATTTGTGGGGACTTGGAAACAGTCGACAGCGCTGAAGATTGGCAAGACTGCCGGATTCGGAAACATGAAGCGAAGCGCTGCGAAGGAATGGATGTTGGATTGTTGGGTTGTTGGGTGGTGCACCCAAGGGGCCAAGTCCAGTGTGACCAAGGTCAGCGAAGATGGATGATTGTGACCAAGAAGACGACCAAAATATTGGAGCAAGATTAGGTAAGAGATGTGTGGAATGACAATGATGATGATGATGATGATGATGATGAAGAGAAGAAAAAAACCCGATCCAAACTCTGGGGAGGCCATGTTCTTATACCCCAATCCTCGTGGCCAACCTTTCTTTCAATAAGTCACAGGCTTGTCCATCTGCGAATGCACTCCTTCCTCCTGTGGCTCTATGTTCCTTCGCGTGGTCTCATGCTCCTTCCCGTCGCGATACACTCCTTCTCATATCACACCGGTCACGTGTGTCCAGTCCTCTGTCTATCAATCCCGCTGCTTCCCCTATGTTGGGGAGTGCAGAGTAAGTTCCCCGCGGCGCACATGCATGACGGGATCCCGTCGGGCCCGATTGCTACCCACGCCGAAGTCTTCAGCAACGACGGGACGCAGTGGCCTTTCTGCAGGGAAGCATAAAGCATAATGGCAAGAGAAGACCTCAGCGCACTCGATGGACAATCTACTGGACACCATATGGAGACGGGAAGGAGCGGCAGATAGTACGTGCCAGAATCCTTCCCTTTTGCCATGAAGGGCACCATTGGTTGCCCCAAACTGCCCGTTGTCGTAAGCCTTTTTTTCTGGCAACAACAGCGGTCGACCTGCGTTTCAACATCAGAAGCTATCACCAGATAGATGATATGACGCGCGACTTCGACTTCACGCAGCATTTCGGACTTCGTACAATGGATCTTCCAGGTTGTTCAGGGTGTGATCCGTAGAGTTTTTTTTAGCGTTTTCACCCAGTGAAAGGGCCCGGTGAAAATCGTGTTCCCGAATAACTTCGATATCCTTATACACTTTCACCGGGTTAATACGTCCGTACACGTTTGGCTCACCCGGTAAAAAAAAAATCCCCGCTTTTCGACCTTCTAGCTAACCAGAGCGAAAATCCAGATTTTCACTCGGTGAATAACAAAAAGGTTATTTTACAATATCGCAATATACAGATTTTAACGCTAAAACTCGCTACCCCCTTCTAAAGCCTAATATATATAGCGATTTACAATACTATATATTAGTAATACTATACTACAATATTGCATATTACACCCTTTCTAAACCTCTAAATATAGTGTAAATCCCTTAGTACCACTATAGTTATAGCGTAGTACAAGCGTAAAGTATATATATATATAGCTTTATTTTTAATTATTATTGTAGTGATATATTTAGGTCCCTAATTCGTTATTAACCCTAATTCTTTAAAGGGAATTTTTATTATTAAAGACTTCTTATATAAGTATTAAGGTTATTTATAATTATTTATCCGTATACGAGTAAATACGGTATTTATATTAATTATATAATTTTAATATAATATTGAATTATGTAAGGGAAGGAGGCTATAAGTAGACGAGAAGGTTATAATTTTCTTATTATTAATATAAGGTACTATTCGTTAATTATCGGGATAAATTATTAGGCGAAGTATTATTACTATTTATAAGTTAGTATTAAAATTTTATTAAAGTTTTGTAACTTCTACTTACTATATAAATAGGGCCTTTTACGAAGTATTAAAGGTTTACGTTCGATTTGCCTAATTAAAGATTAAATTGCCCTCTTTATATACCCCGATAAAAATCGAAACGAACCCGAAGTTATATTTATACTTTAATAAGGTATTAAGTACCTTCAATAGCTTATATTTCCTTATAAAGGTAGTAACCGATAAATAATCTACTTAGCGAACTTAAAAAGGAAGGCTTTCAATAAACGTTATATTCGTATACGATTTCGATAATTGTATTATATATATTTTACCCGGGTATACGGGATTTATATACAATAGTCGAATATTTAAGGCTTCGTTAGCTCGCAGTTTCTTAATCTCCTGGAATTGTTTTTATTTAACCGATAGCGGGTATAATTATTTATATAGGTTATTCGTCCCGTATTATAATATATAATATTATTTATAAGAATTAAAAAAGGGTAGTATCTTACCGGTAAATTATAAAGAGCTATATAATCTATAATATAATTAAATAAAGGTTATTATTAAGAGGGTAATTAGTAAATTAAAAGCAACCTTCAAAGTCTATATTTATAGACCCTCCTTCCTTATTAAGATTTAAAATCTTATACTCTATACTACTACGGTAATCTTCAATTTTATATTAGAATATAATAATATTAAGTTTAAAAATAACGATAATAGCTTCGAATATTTCGATAAGGAGTACGACGAAGTAAAAGAGGAGGGGGAGGTAAGGATATAAGTCGACTTTAATAAGGCGGAAATACGTAGTAGAAAGAATAATTTAATATATAAATATTATAAGAAAATCGTAAAATAAATATAGAAAAATTATTATACGTATTTTGAGAAAGTTGAAGGGAGGAAGTTATAAAAAGGAGAGTTAAGTAGATAGGAGAGTTGAATAGAGGGGAGAATTAACTAGAAATAAATTATTATTATTAAAAATAGGTAAATATATTATAGAAATCGAGTACTTTATTAAAGTTCGAACGAAGGGTATTTGTATAAAATACGTTATACTAAGGTACTAGTTCCTATTAGCGGACCTACACTAAATATTACTATTTTATTTATTACTACTATTATTTTGAAATCTTTATTAATAATAATATAAAATTATTAGTATTTATAATTAATTAAAGCGATTCTAATATACTTTTTATATAAAGATTTGAACGAATGTAAATTTATTAGTAGTACAATAAAGATTATAAAAAAATAAAGTATATAGAGTTAATAAGAATTCCCGCTCGCTAATAAAGAGTAATCAAATTTAATATAATAAATACCCTTTAAAATATAGCGGGTTTATAGGGTACCTATAAAAGGTATAGATTTTGAAATTTCTACTATTATTATTATTACCCCTATTACTAATCCCCTTCTAATTCTTCCTTAATTTTCTTAAAATATCGCCTTATCCTTTTTAACTTTAATTTATAAAAGCGTTCAACCTTTCTTTTAGACTCCTCCTACCTTCTTTAAACCTTTTTAACGGTATTATTAAATACGCGACTATCTTAATCCTCGTTAAAAATCCCTATTGCAATCGAAAATTACTTCGAACCCCCCTCCCTATTATTCGTAATAGCCGTAATAACTGCTAATATACCCTAAAGGATAGTCTTATTATAATTTATCTTCGGTTTCTTCTTCGGATTAATATTATTAGAAGCCGATAACCTCTTTTAAATACTGCGGGTATAGCGAAGGACCGGCAAAGGATCTCTATTATCGTTATTATTATTATTATCTTCATTATCGACTTACGTAACCACTTCTTCGTCGTTACCGTTTTCTTCAAATAAAGCCGGGTCGATTAATAATTAAAATAGAATTATCGCATTCGAACCGCTAATACTTTAATTACCTTCGAAGATATATTCTATAAAATTGAAGTAAGGGAGGATAGTATATTTAAATTGAGAAACTCTATTTGTACGGACATGAAATTCTATTTGTACTGTAACCCACTTTTTTCTCCTATATATATCCCTAACCCTGTCGTCCCCTCCCCCGCTAACACTAGTCCCGCTCGTACTGCGACCGCTAAACCCCTAGATTATAGCCTATTATACATTCAAACCCCTATACGTGCCAGATTTTGTATTGCCAATAATTTAAACTAAATTTAACAATTTAAAGTTAGCGATCGTAATCGTATTACTTGCTCTACTAAACCTCTCACATTATTACCCCCTATTTATAAAATTAATCTACTACATCGCACATTATAAAATAGCCCTAAATAAATAAAGCGCTAGCATTTATCAATAGTAAAAAATAATCCGTTATCTTTTTTATATATTTTCCTAATTAATTATAACGTAAATAGCTGATATAGCGACCTAACCGACGGCTACGTATAATTATAGCGCGACTATAATCCCTAATAATTTCATCGACCCCGCCCTCCTCGCCAGCGATACCCCAATTAAGCCTATATCTACCCAACCCATAAATATCGATAATAATTACGAGCAACACAGCGATCACGAATAGGACAACGATCCTAACGAAAGCCCTCCTCCATTCTATAAAGTATTCATAACTCAATATAACTCCTTCGATAAAATAGTTACGGCAATAAAGAATTAGGGTTAAAAATAGGATTATCAACTCGTTAAAGCGAGAACCAATAATACTATAGATTGCGAATTTAGACTTACCAAAGCTAACTTCGAATATATTCGTAGTAAAATCCGTTAAAGTAAAGTATATAATCGTATAATATTAACCGCCAAAATAGAATACCCTTAGAAGAAGACTACTAAAGTATTAATAACTAACGATAAAAAGTAGACCTTCGAAGTTAAATAGGGCTATAAATATTATAACCATCCCTCTAATAATAATATACAACTCTAAAGGACCTTCTAAACAAAATATAAAACTTTCGTTACTTAATACCTAAATCGACCTAATACTAAGAATTATAAAATTGTAAAGCAATTACGTAGCTAATTTCCAAAACTTTATTTTATAATTAAATAATTAGAAAATCTTCGGTACTATTTCAAAAGGGAAGTTAATATAAGTTACAACCCCTTCTAACTCATAATAAAACTACTTATAAAAAAAGGGGTCCACTTTAAAATTAACTAGGCTAAAGGCAATACTAATAACGAAAATAAACCGACTACCCTATTTTAGAACAATCCCTAGTATAAGGAACTCTAGCGCTAAAACCTTACTATTTAAATATACAATAATACGTACAAAACTAACAATAAAGGCCTCGCTTTCTTTTAGATTATTAGTATAATAGGTACTAAATATACTTTTAACTACGGATTTAGCCTTATTAATAACGAGAAGTAAGAAGGGTTTAATTAGTTAATAGAGCAAGTTAATAAACGTCGTAAAACTATTAGCGCTAAAATACTAACAATTACTATTATAAATTACAACCTAATAATAAAGGTAGCTATTAAGCGAATCTATCTAAAAGCGAGATTCCAATTATATATCTTCTATATTAATAAAAGCGTAATATTAAACATTAAACGCAAATAGGACAAGTAGGCGGCCGCCTTAATTAACTATATTTACTCTACTACAACCGCTATACAAATATAATAAAATATATCGGTATTAATACGGGCACGAGCCTAACTAATATTACCCAACCCCTAGCCAATACTACTTAATAATGCTACTACCCTAAACGAACTTAATAATGAGGATTGCAATATTATTACCCGTATAAATTAACTAATAAACGGCATAGCTCAATTAGGAACTCTACTTAATACCGTAGAATATTCGCGTAATAAACTATACAATCTTTAGAAATACATATATTACGCCTATACTATTAAAACTTTTAATACTATTTAAGAGAAGTTCGAAAACTTCTTTGAACAATAAACTACAATTATCACATATTTAAAAAATACGTATATAATAGTTAAAGAAGAGTAGGCTACCTACTATATTAACGAAAAGCTCAACTTTAGCCATCGTACTACCTCGCCAATCGAATTAGCTAACCGAAATCTAAAGAATTTTATTATTAACAGTAACATTCCCCAACTCCCTAACTCCCCAGCTCCTTAACTCCTATACCCTCTCCAACTCTTATACCCTCTCTAACTCCTATGCCCTCTCCAACTCCCAACCGTACCCATTATACTAGGCTATATTATACCCTATACATTACACAACATACTAATTATCCTTCTACATACAGGCAACAATCTAATTATCGGCGCCGTTATACAGAACTTCCGCCTCTTCAATATAATAAAGCGCCAAATCGATAAATATAACGAAAAAAAGACAAAACGTACCCAATTAAACTATCTCAACGTAAAGTAGTTAAAAGATACCCCGCACTAAGTATACTAAAAAGCGCTCAAATTAATTACTAAATAGTACTATATTGCTCTAAGTACTATAATAACGGCCACGAATCCAGACCCCAATAAGTTGGAGCTATATACGAACAAATTCAATAAGCAATTTAACTTACTATACTCGTATATATTACACCCTAGCCTCATTACCCGGCCCAAATTATTAAAACTAACCAAATAGGACTTATACCCCTACTAATAGCTTACTAAAAGTCTTACTAACGAGGACGAATATCTCAAATATTACGACTTTAACCGTATAGAGAGCCTTCGTAGCCGCCCTCAAAACACTACGCTATTCGCACACAACCCTTACGCTCCCCGGTTAACTATACCAATTAACATTTAAACTCCCCCTCCCTCAACTGCGCCAACTCAACTCCAAACGGCGGTATCACAGCCTCGAAGACAGCCTCGCTTACAGCCCAATCGTAGCCAACAACCCAATCGTAGCCGCCAACCTAAGGCAGGCCGAAACCCTACTACCTCGACACGAGTAGCGCTATCTATCCAACGAAACGTATTTATATAAGAGGGCGTAGACCTTAAACAAACTAATAAAACTAACCGCCGCAATCCAACTAACACATAGACGAAGGGACGAGGCCGCCCTCGTAGTAATACAAGAGGAGGAAATACATAAAGAAGTAAAGGAGGAGGGGAGAAGGGAAGTAACGTTACTCAGGGTAGAGGAAGCACTCCTACTAGCACGCAGGGTATACAACGCAATACACGTATAGCTAGCACACAAAGCCAGTAATCTAGCACTCTAGAGCACTCGCTAAGATTCTAGAACCCTCACTAGCAATTAGATTACTCGATTTTACGATAGAAACCAAATAGATTATTAATATATAGATTAATATAAATTAAGTACGATTAATCGCTCAATTGAGCGATCGCTCAATTGAGCAGTATACGACCGTACCACTAATGCCCTATAAAGTATACTATAAAGTATACTATAAAATAGCCAATCTAGATATCACGGGTAGAGGGCGAGAGGTTGAGTGTAAATGTAGATATGCGTAATTGCACGAGGAGAGGAAAGGAAGAAAAGTGCAGAGGTATACTCGGGAGATGGGCTTTTGTAGGACTCGAGCTATAAACCCTTAGTAGGTCCATAGCGGGAGGCCGTAGCCAATTAACCGAAATAGTAACAATAGTCTCAAAGAACTACTATCACCAGCACATACAATACAAGCTAACCCTATAATACTACCCTTACCTAAAAGAAGCTATATAATTAATTAAAATTATATAAAATAATAAATAACCCTATTAAACGTTCAATCCAACTATAAAAAACTTCTATAGCCGCTAATTGTAACGACCTCTTCCTCCCTTCGTACTTCGCTAACGGAACTTCCGCTTCTATAGCCGACTCTTCTTCCTTCCCCAATTCCAAAGTTTTCCTCCGCTTCTTTTCGGCCGCTAACCAATCTAAAGGTACTAAAGCCTCCAAATATACCTCGTAAAACTACTGTATCGCATTAAAGGACATAGCCACATTAGCACGCAACTACTATAAAAGCTAATAAAATAGTGCCTAAACGACGAAATATTCCTAACGACTATTAATTATTTTATAATAACTATTAATTTTAATAAAATCCTATTCTATTAAATCCTCTTCGTTATCAATCCTCTTCATACTACGACCTTAATTTGTACGAATGTCCCTTTCCTATACTTCCAATTATCTTAAAATACTTACTTTAACTTACGGCTTAATTTTACTAATATAAAAAATCGGGCTATACTTTATATTAATAAGGAATTTAAATATAATTCTATAATTATCCGCTTTAATAATTTCGAACGGGCCTTTATAAAGGGGGGTAAACTTTACGTATAAGCGGCCGATATTGAAATTCTCCGTATTAAATAAGACCTTATTTCCCGTTCTATACTTCGGGGTATCCGTTCGTCGAATATTAGCGTTAGCCTCGTACCGTTATTAAACTTACTTTACCTAATTTATAATATATTCTAATACCTTCTTAAAATAATCGGCTACATTATTAATTTTAAAATATTCCGCTTACTATTAAACTAATAAATTTAGCGGATATAACCTCGCTAATTCAATACCCATCCGAAAGTAGAAACTATAATTAATAAAAAAAAGAAATATTCCTATTATCTTAGAAACTAAATTATTATTAATAAACTTCGCAATTAAAAATTAATTTACCTAATTATCCTACACCTAATTAATATAAAGACGAAAATATTTCTCTATCTCCATATTAATACGCTCCGTCTAACCGTTAATAATTAAATAAAATATAGAAGAGGGTTTAAAAACTACTTCCAAACGGGAAGATAGAGTTTTCTAAAACTATAAAACGAATTAAGAGCCGCGATTTAATATAATAAAGTCTAATAAGCTATAAATATTATAAATCTTCTTAATAAACCGGTCTGCTAATTCTTCGGCCGTAAAGCCAATTATAAGGATAAAATATCGCATTTTCGTTAAGCGGTCAACGACGACGGCCATATATTTAAATTCCTATCTCTAACGCATACAAGATATTAAAGGGGTAACGTAATCTACGGAAATATCCTTCTATAGGGCGAAGGGCACTGCTAACGGTTTTAAAAATCTATAAAAAGAATATTGTAATAATTTAAATTTAATATATAGTAAGTAAGCCTTATAATAGGCCTTAATAGTATTAAATATCCCTAATCAAAAGAAAAATTAAAAGAGCAACGAATAGGTTTTTTTACAACCTAAATACCTAATAGATAGCGAATTGTATATATAGTAGAAGAATTAGAATTAAAATTCGGTATCGTTAAAGTCGATAATAACGGCGCTTCGAAAGTAGGTTCGTCTTTATATTACCCTATACTTAACGAAAAATACCTTCTTTAAATAATCCTTTACTTCTTTAAATTACGTACAACGACCGAAGTCCGATAGGCAAGCGAACAAATCTTATAAAAATACCGACTTCTTGTAATTCTCTGTAATTAAATTATTAGTAAATTTATTATCTATTATTTCCAAATTATAAATATATTTAATTCTAATATTAATAACTTCTTCTCCGCTCTCTAAAACGAAAGCTCCGTTTACGAAGATATTATAATCGAATAAAACCTTATTTCTAACTAGTAACCACTTATTAGCCTCGTCCTTAAGTAAGTCCTCTAATTTCCTATTCAAAGCGTTAGGGCGTACTTATAACGAGCCCAGTCGGTATTTAATTGTAAAATTAAACTAGGAAAGGAAATAGGACTACTATATATAGCGGGGAATTAATTATTTATTAGTCGTAAAAATCTTTAAAGTCTTATAGTCCGTAAGGATTTTAAATAATTATTATACCCCTTCGAATTCGGGGCGCCATTCTTTTAAAACCTTAATAATAATAAATAATTCTTTATTGTAAATATTATAATTATATTCAATTAAAGAATACCGCTAATTAAAGTAGGCGATAAGGCGAAGGACACTATTATTATTATATTATAATAATGTACTTCTATATACTTAATTAGAAATATCCGTTTCTACGACGGTCTATTTTGACTAATTGTAAATTTAAAGTACGGGTCTACTTGTAAAAGCCTTCTTCAATACTTTGAAGGATTTCTAATATTATTCCTCCTATTCCTATCCCGCTATTTTCTTAATTAATTCGTATAACGGGCCGGCGATAATAGAGAAATATTTAATAAAACGATAATAAAAATTAACGAAGCCTAAAAAGCGTTAAAGCAATTTCTTAGAATTTAGAGCTTCCTATATTGTAACTACAAAAACCTTTTTTAAATTTATTTCGAAATTACCTAAGGTAATAATAAGATTTAAATATTTAGTTCGCTATATATAGAATTCGTATTTATTAATATTGATTTAAAGTCCTACTTTAATTATTTTGTATAAAACCTCTTTAACGTATTCTTTATATTCTTCTTCATTATTGGAATAAATTAAAATATTATTAAAATAAATAATAGTATAAACGTTAAAAATATTATATAGGATATTATTAATATAATTTTAAAAGGTTCCTAACGCGCCCTATAAACCGAAAGGATATATAATAAATTCGTAGAGGTTAAAGCGGATAATAAAAGCAGTAAACTATTTATACCCCTCCTTAATACAAATCTTATTAAATGTAGCGATAATATTAAATTTCGTAAAGATTTTTACTTTGTAAATTATATTAAAGGTCTCTTTAATTAATAATAATAAATAATATATTTTTAACGTAATGTTATTAATATTATAATAATTTATATAAATACGGATTCCGCTTCCGGATTTTTTAATTAATAAGAGGGGGGAAACGGCCGTAAATTATAACAGCTAAATAAACTTCTTCCTTAAATTATTATTAATCTACTTTTTAATAATAATTATTTTTATAAATAATATATGTCGAAGCTGTATATTAGAAAGCTACTTTCCCGGCTACAATTCGATTTTATAATCGTATAAACGATAGAGAGGGATTTCCTCCGCTAGCGAAGGTAAAAAAGTAGTAATCTCGTTAATATACTTCTATCCCTCAAAACGGTTTAAAATTTCGATAATCTCCTCTTTAATCTTTAATAGCTAGTCTACTTTATTGAAAAATTTCTTTATATCCTCCTCGTTGATTTTAATTAAATATATTTATCGGATAATCTCCTCGTATACGGGCGCATTAGTCTCGAAGTTTCTAATAAAGTTAACTGCTTTAGCTAAAATTATAGTTTTGCGGGTATTTTCTAAAGTATAAATATTAATTATTTTATTAATAAAATTATAGAATGCGGGGGGTAAACTTTCTTTATACTTCCTTCTATCGCCTTCTATAATACTATTAATTATTTCTTCGATTAAATCCAAATTTTAAAGATCCGCTATAGCCGCCAACCTTTTAATTTTGGCGTAATTCGTAACGTACAATTACAACTACTCTTTCTCGCAAATAGAATTAAATGTAATTATATTAAATACCCTAATATTATTAAAGTTAAACTTATAATTGGGCTTACGAAAATAATAATACTAAGGGCGACTTACGCCCGCTAAAATGCGGCGGCCGCCTATACGTATATAAGGCTCGTAAAGCGCAAGGCTCTTAATTTTAACGAAGAGAACGGCGGTACTAATAATAACGACTTTAAATTTAACCTTCTAGGCTACTAACGTTTTAATAAGAACGGGGACCGTATAATAGCCGGTCTTAGGATCAATTTTAAATATAGTAATAAGAAAGAATTCGGGAGCGGATAAAAATTCTAGAACGGGCTCCGCTATAATTTTTTTAATCTTCTCTTTCTTAATAATTAGAAGGCGAAACTTAGTCTCCTCCTTAATAGTTAGAAAGGGAGATTCGGTCTCTTCCTTCTTAATCAGTATTTAGCGGACGGAAGCTATTAAAACCTAATTAATAAAAATTCTAAATATTACTGTTTAATATCTAGGGAAATCCGCTAGTAAGTAGTAGCCTCGGTAAGCGGTATAGTTAAAATATATACTATACTATTCGTAATCGATCTCTAGCCGATAGTATTATATTTATAGGAAGCCTAAAATAACTAAATACTTTTTAAAAATATTATAAACCAAAAAGGTAATAATTTCTTCGTAATAGCTAATCCGGAACTTAATTATTACTCCTTCAAAAATAATACCTTTAATTACTCTGTTAGTAAGAACGAACTTCTTCGCTTTTAGTAATTGGAAATAGGGAAAGTTATTTTTAATAATAAAGGAATAATTAATAAATGCGAAAGTAGAATAACCGCTATTAATAAAGGTAATATAATAGTTTTTACGCAAACGGGTTATAATATAAAAAAATTAAAATATTAAATTTAGGAAAGTAGAATTATTTAATAATTAAATTTTAATTTCTTCCAAACCCTCTAACTCTATAAAACTTAAAATTCGTCTTTTAAATATAACCCGGCCAAACTTCTATATATAATTATATATAGAGGCTAAACGCTTTCTTAATTGTTATAATATTTTCTACTAGCGGTAGGTTCGGCGGGGGCGGCTAGAACAACCAGGGTAACTAGAGTAGTATTGGCAATGTAAATTTATTTTTAATTATAACCCTTACTACGACCTTTATTCTTTAACTTCTTGCTAATAGAGTACTAGGGGCCCTAGGAATTGTAATTAATTAAAGTAATATAATTGCGGGCAATATAGCCGGGCTTACTATAATAATAATAGAAATTATTGTAGGAATACTAATTGAGAATATCTTTATAAATAAAGACTACGAAATTAACGGCGTCCAAATCTATTTTATTACTACCCTAGCTAATAAGGACGTTATCGGTAGAAGATTTAGCGCTAGAACGACTTCCGCTACTATTATTATTACTAGTACTACTACCGGAATTAAAGAAATAGTTCGCTATTTTCTAATGATAATCTGTATCTTCAAAATTATTGGCGACGTTACAACAAATTTCAAATTAACGTTTAAAATCGTTATCGGGGGGAAAGTCGCAATAAGCGAAAACGTTATAAAAATATTTATTAATTTTATTCTAAAAATAATAAACTTTTATCGAATTATTAAAACCGTAAAAATTCATTAAATTAATTAATTTAAATTCGAAATCCGCGAAAAATATATTTTTTATATATAATTTTTATAAACGGCGGCTAACGTCTATTTTAAAATTTATATTTTAAAAACGAAAAATTAAATACTCTATAAATTTAACGCCTATTTTCCAACGCTAATTTACTTTATTAAAGTCTGACTAAATCACGTTTAAATTATCTTAAATACTAGATAAAATTTTAAATCCCAAAAGTATAGTAATACGAATAATTCTAATATTTTTAAAAGAATAAAGAGCGGCGTCGTATTTCTATTAAAATTAAATATAAAAATACCAAATTTTAAAAATCTTATATTTATAAATAGGACCGCTAATTTCTTTACCTATAAAAATAAGTAAGTTTTCTACCGTCTAGTAAAAAAAGGAAAATATAATTACCTTTGTAATTGTATTATTAATGGGGGAAGAAAAGGAAGCCTATATTTTAAAGTTATTATATTTTACGAATAAAATATTGTAAGTAAATTTAAAATTAATATAGTCGAAGTTCTTTTAATCGAAATTAAATTAGGCGTCGTCGGTTATTTAACGGGCATTCCTAAACTCCTCCTTAGAATATTAGAAATCGCTTTCGAAATTATTATAATATTCGAAATTAGCGCGATAAAAGTAATTAAGAAGTATAATAATAGAGTAAAAAGCGGGGGCCTAAGAGAAAAAAAAAATTACTTCGAAATATTCGCGTAGGATTGGGAAACCTTCTAATTAGTCGAAGCCTTCGAAAAAATTAACGAAAACTATAATAACGGGTTAGGGAAGGTCGAGAAGCGCGGCGTAATAAATTATAATATCGAACTCGCTATTAAGGGTATTAATAGTAGAACGTAACAATTCTAAATTAAACGGATTATTATTATTAATAATAGGAACAAAAAAGTTAGGAAGATTATTACTACCGGTATTACCGTTAAGGGAGAAGAGGGCGGGATTATTATCGTTGTAAGACATAAAAGAAAAGAAAAGTAACCGCTCGAAATAAAAGAGAGGTAAAAGTCTGCGACTAAGACTATTTAAAGTAAAAGTCCGCTATTAGGACTGTTTAAAGCAATTAAAGATAAGTAATTTCTTATTTATTAAATAAAGAATACCTTCCTTTACGTACTAGTAAAGGGAGGTTTAAAGTTTTAATTAGGCGATTATTATAATTATAACTATTAAAATTTAAAGAGGGGGGTACTAAGCTTAACAATTCGTAATAAAACAATCCCTATACGCGCGCGATCGAAAATAATTGTAATAAATAGGTTTATACTATAAACGTAATAATTAAAAAGTATAATTAATTATTACGGGTAGAGGGCAAGAGGTTGAATATAAATATAAATATATATAATTATATAAGGAAAAGAAAGGAAGAAAAGTATAGAAGTATATTCGGGAAATAGGCTTTTATAGGACTCGAACTATAAACCCCTAGTAAGTCCATAGTAGGAGGCCGTAACCAATTAACCGAAATAGTAACAGTAGTCTTAAAGAGCTACTGTTACTAGCACATACAACACAGGCTAACCCTGTGATACTAGGTGCAGATCTAGGTGCAGATCTGGGCTTAGCACTAGGCATAACATTTCGTAAAAGAATAATATTGCCCAGATTTCTAGGCGAAATTTTCGAAAGAATACATATAACATCTGTGGCCGCGCGAGGGTTAGGGATATATGTGAGAGAAAAAGTAGGTTACGGTGCAAATAGAGTTTTATATCCGTGCAAATAGAGTTTCTCTTTAAATTAAGTAATTTTAAAGTATTCTTATATAATATTCCTTTATTAATATATTCCTTCTTAAACGAATATTTTTAATAAATTAATAACGATTAAATTATTCTAAACGTTAAATAATATTATAATTACGCCCGTATTATTATTACGACTGAAGCCTAATTATATACGGATAAACTCTTAGAGCCGCTATTTTATTTTAAAAGTCTTATATTTATTACGAACTTACGTAATAGTAAAGGTAGTACCCTTCGTAACGAGCCCTTATATAATAAATTAATATATACCTTCTTTAAAATTATTTTACAATATATTACTATTAACGACAGCTTAAGCGATTGTTTATTTAAACGGTAATCTACTTTTTCCCTTATATATATCCCTAACCCTACTATCCCCTCCCTGCTAGCACTAGTCTCGCTCGTACCGCGACCGCTAAGCTCTTAAATTATAGCCTATTATACCCCCTACATAGTACACGTATCGCTAACAGCCGTAATAGTTACTAATAGCCGTAATAATCGTTAACAGCCGTAATAGTCGCTAATAGCGGTGATAATCGCTAATAGCCAATCGCTAACAGCTAATCGCTAACAGCTAATCGCTAATAGGCGTAACAGTTACTAACAGCCGTAACAATCGCTAACAGCCGTAACAATCGCTAATAGCTGTAACAATCGTTAATAGTTATAACAATCGCTAACAGCCGTAATAGTTGCTAACAGCCGTAACAATCGCTAATAGCTAATCGCTAATAGCCGTAACAATCGCTAATAGCTGTAACAATCGCTAACAGCTATAATAATTATTAACAATTGATAACAATTGAGTGCGATTGAATAATGTGCGACTGTGCGATGTGCGACCGTGCCGCTAAGTGTTCTATAAAGTACCTTGTAAAATACTTTATAAAGTGCGATATAGGGGTGTATATTTAGGCTGGGCATTGTAGTCTAATATTACGCTTAAAAGAATAATATTGCCTAGATTTCTAAGCGAAATTTTTAAAAGAGTACATATAACACTTGTGGCCGCGCGAGGGTTAGGGATATATATAAGGTAAAAAGTGGATTACCGTTCAAATAAACTATTGTAACCGTACGAATAGACTTTCTCTTATTTTTAGGCCGAAATTTATTAAATTTTTAAAATATTAGCCTTACTATTACCCTTTTTACGAAAGGTAGAGGGGGTAGAGGATTAAATAGATGAAGGCCTAGTTTAATTAATATTAATAATATTCAATTAAGTAGTATTAGTAATATTCGATTGGGCGGTATTGGCGATATTTAATTAGGCGGTATTAGCGATATTCGATTAGGCGGTACTAGAAATATATATAATGGAATTTTAAGAAGCTATAGCGGGCGGTTAGGAGACTAATATTAGCGGTTATAAAAAAGGATAAACGAAATTAAATAACCAAATCGATATTTATCTACCGTTTTATACGATTCAAATATATTGAATATTTTTCTTATTTTACTACTATTAATAGGGGATTTAGAATTATAGCTAGACTAATGTCGGGAAGGGTCTATAACTATATAAATATATATATAAAATGACTTTTTAAATTATAAAGGTATTTACAATTATTTAGCGATTTAATGAATAGATTTTATCGAAATGTACTTACGGATTTTATAAAAGTATATAGATTACGACTTTTACCGACCTTTTTACTAGAATGCTAAGCAAATTGTACGCTAAGGCTTAAAACCTAGTAAGAAGTTATTAGAGAGGCCCGTGCACCTAGCTATAGTATAGACTAAGTAGGTATCACAGGATTACCTGTGATGGCACTAGGCACTGCATGGTCGAGTCCATTGGCTGTTGGCCAATAGGATCGCATGCACGCACCAGTGGGCCTCG
>MU839255.1:0-77551 GCA_030685235.1 Copromyces sp. CBS 386.78
TTATTTTTATTTTTATTTTTATTTTTATTTTTATTTTTATTTTTATTAGTAAAGAAAAAAACTTAGTCGTTTTCAAAAATCCTTCCAAGAAAAAAAGGCGCACGGGCCTTAGGAAATTGCCGGCCGGGCTAGTAATTCCTTACCGGCCGGCAAAAAAACTCAGTTATTTCTAACCAAAATCTAAGAAGAACGCTTCTTTTCCATTTTCCTCAACAACCAAGCATCGGAAAAAAGAACAACCAGTACCAAAATGACCGCCTAATCGGGGCGATCATTTTGGTAGTCTTTTTATATTAGTGCATTCCCTGGAAGTGGCTTTTTTTTATAAAATAGTAAAGAGTTTTATTTCAACTAATCATTTATCTTTACTATTGGCACAGTGTTTCGCATCTCCACCCTTCCAGCCAATCAATCGAATGCGAAACACTGTGCGAATAGTGCGCACGGACAATGCACGGATCAACATGTCGTCCGTGTTTACGCATTCGCAGCGTCTAAACAGAAACACCGCCCGCGGCGGTGATGCGGGCCCACGGACCGCGACCTTTGGTGCGGATTTTCCGTGATAACATCTTTGGTGCCATGGGCCGCGCATCACCTTGCTTGGGCATGGTGTTTCAATAATAGGAATGCCAATATTTCAATTATTTAGTTTAGATCTACTCTTGCCCAGGAATGTGATTCTCTTTAATAAAGAATAGGTTAGGAATTTTGTATTATAGAATTGGGGGAATTTCCTTTAGTTAATTAATATATAAGTAAAAATAAAGGAAAAGTAAAAGGAATAATAGAAATAAATAATAAAATAAATAAAGTATAAAGGAAAAATCTGTTTGTAAACGAGGTATAAATTAATATAATTAATAATTAATCCTCTATTAAAGCCTATTCTCCCGGTAGCCTCCCCTTAAGTATTATAACTTTAACCTTTAACTTCCCAAGATTGCGCTTTATCCTATCCTTAAAGGTAGTATTCTATATCCTCTTCTTCTCCTTTTTCTCGACTTTCTAAAGTATAAATTCCTCCTATAGTATTCGCCCTAGTATTTCTTCTATAATTAATTTATTATCTTCTAAGTTAGGCTCCTTTATATTTTCTACGGGGCTGATCCGCTCCTTTCCAAGTCCTAAATTCGATTCTATAATATTTAATATTATTCTATCCCTAAGTATAAATTTCTTAATCTTTCTAGCGCTTATAGGCTTATTAAGCAATATTCTATCGAAAGTACTAATATAGTATATATTTCCCGAAGTAGAGATCCGGTATATATAGTAAAATCCTTGCTAACGATAAAATAACTTCTATATAGAATTTATATTAATTTTACGAATATTATTATATTTTAGAACTAGGTTATTAATTTCGATTTAAGCGTTTTTAAATTGTATTTTTCGTTAGTCCTATTTATTACGGTAGTTGGCTATTGCTTCCCTTGCTACGGCGACTTTTTCTATTGCCTAAATAAATTTATATTTCATATCTTTATATATTTTGGTAATTATACAAATTAATTCTTCCCTAATTATTTATTTATTATCGTTTTTCTAATTAGCAACCTATTATAATAGTAAATTAAATTTAATAGGGGAAATAGGGTTGTAATTGTATATAAGCTAGAAAGGTATATATCCGTAACTTCCTTTAATAGTTGTACAGTCGGCGAAAAAGACGTAGGGGAAATATTTTTTCTAGTCGGTACCTTTATTATCGGTTATTTTTATTAATAAGGAGGCGATTATTATATACCCTTATTTGTTTATATTATTAGCCTTGGAATTATAAAGTGTAATATATTCTTTAAGGATCCTAAATTGGAGTAAATACTTTATTACAACCTTTTAGAACTTTAGACCGCTATTTACTAAAATTGTAAGAGGGTATCCTTACTTTAGGAATAATTGTTTAAAGAATGCTTTTACCCTTATAAACGTAGTATTAAGAAAAAGGGTTACTTCAATATAGCCTATAAAGTTATTTTAGGCTTCTAAAAGGGGAATTTTCTTATTATTTAATTTTAGAAGGTATTAAATATCTAGTATTTATTTCCTAAAAGGATAGGAATTAGAATAAAATTAGCAGTAACCGTCTTTAAAACGTTTTAGGTTAAATATTTAATACTAGGGGTAGGAGTAGATTATTTCTTCGATTTGGGTATATATACCCTTTCAATAATAGTATTTAATAATACGCTGATACGTTTTTTTACGGCTTTAGTAGCCTACTTTATTATAATAGTAGGTTATAATTTATTAGTATTCTTTCGGGTTATTAATAAATCGTTAGAAAATTTATATTAGAATAGTTAGCCGTAATTAGAAAATACCGTTTTAAATTATAAATTTAAGGGCGTTATTACGGAATTAGCGTTTTATAATTATATCCTTTAAGCGTACAAATATTTTAAAGGTTATTAAGTACCTAGCGATTTCTTCCGATTATTCTAATTAATCTCCCTTTAAAATTAGCTTATTAAGTTTGTTAGTTTGGTTAGAATAGATTTATACGTCGATAAAGTCGTTAATATCCTCCTTATATTCCTTTTTATATAGATTAGAAGGCCCTAGTAATTTATAAAGAGAAACTCTATTTGTACGTGGTGAAATCTCTATTTGTACGTGGTGCTACTTTTGCTTTTCTAACTATAACTTATTCGAACTTTGGTGTATAAAACTAAGAGTAGTACCGGATTACTCGTTGATTTTTAGCAGATTTTTCAAGGCAAGTACCAACCTTATAGCCCTAAACGTCATTAAAATCTTACTTTCTTAGACCTTTAAACTTTTAATCTTCCTAATTATTTATTTATAATAGCTTTTTTTCCTTGGGGTTTTTTAGGGCTACTAGGTATATACAAGCTCTGAAAGGGTATTGTTAGGTAGAGAAAAAAATGAGAAAAAATATGATATACTTTTTGCTTCCTTACTAATTTTTTGGTATTCTAAGAAAGATATTAAAATTTACTTTTTTTTACTACGTACAAATAGAGATTTTACCACGTACAAATAGAATTTCTCTTTATAAAATAGATTGTTAATTATTATATTTTTAGAATTAAAAATATATTTAACTTTAAAATTAAAGAGTTTAATCTAAGTGATCTATTGTATTAATAATATTCTAAGAATATTATTAATAGTATTATTCAATTAATAGATTAAGATTATAGTATTAGTCTCAATAATGAAATAAATGTTAAATAATTGCCTTCTCAACCGTTTTAAAGCGTAAAGAAGATTCCGAAGCTCCCTTTTTATAATATTATAACGTTTTTTAATATCGGACTAAATCCTATTTTTAAAGCGGTATAAGTATTTTTTTCCGTCGGGGCCGATCTACTCTAGGACTACTCCCCAACTTTCTAATAATACGTTTATTATAAAGTAGATTATCCTATAATATTCGTCGTTGTAAATTAATATAGCGAAGATCGGTATTATAATAATTAAATATTAAAAATACTCTATTATAAACTATTCGTTTTCAGTCTACTACTATTTAATACCCTTTTTTATTAATATATAAAAGGGGATTATAATAATGCTGAAACCTTTAATTTAAATTTTATAATATTTTATAATATTTAGGAAGGAGCGGACTTCTTCTACGCCCTTCCCTTTCTTATCGGGATCCTCTTTATAATAAATTTACTTATTAATTTTAATAATTTTATCCTTATTTAATACTCTCCCTTTAAGTGTATACAAGTACCCGACTAATATTATTTCCCTTTAATACTACTATAATTTAATAATTATAATCGTTCCTCTAATTAATTTAATATTGAAAAGCATTTTATTAATATTTATAAAATATTCTAATACGTATCTCTTAATTCCCTTAATACCGATCCGCTCCTTAATATAATTTAACCGAGGTCCTTTAATATAAATATTATCGAAGTATAATTAGTAAATATTAGGGATTAAATTATAGAATATCCGAATTATAGTTTTTATAAATTATATAATAAAATTAATACTTCTTTACAATAGAGTAGTTATTTGAAATAGGTTAAAAAGGGTTATAAAGGTAGTAATATTCCGATTGGCTTCTTCGAAGGGGATTTAATTGTACTTAAAAAAAAGGTCTAATAAGGATATTATTTTATAATTTTTAAAGGCTTTACTAAATTCCTTATAACCCGGTAGTAGGTTAGTATCCTTTAATATTATTTTATTAATTTTTTAAATATTATTAACTAAGCGTAAACCCCTATCCTTCTTTATAATTAGAAATTAATTATTATAGTATACTATATAACTTTCCTCTAGAATCCCTTTTTTAATCTTATCTTTTAATAAATTGTATACTTTAATATAGAGAGCCTTTAATATCGGAATAGATTTTGACTACTAGCCGGAATAGAGGATAGTATAGATTTATTAAGGGGGAATAATATTGGGATATAATTTACTATATTCCGTAAAGTCCTAAATTAGAGTTTACTCCTTATTATAAAGGATATAGGTAAAAAATTTAATTTCTCCTTCGTTAAAAGTATTTTAAACTTTTTTAAATATAATTTAAAATCGCTCTTCTATTAGCTTTAACCTATAGATTAACTCTATAAACTTTAGGACAATATATTAATCCTATTTTAAACCGAAATTTTTAAGCGAATTAGTAATCCGTTCCTTTACTACTTCTAACTTTTTTATCTTCTAATTTAGGTCTCTATTTAATTTTAAACTATTAAAAACCGTATTATTAATTAAATTAACCTTTTAATTTGCCCGCTTATATATTATATAAATTTATATTACTACTTTTAATCTTCCTTTAAAAAACCCTTCCTTATAAATACTAACTTCTTTTAATAGTTTTGCTAAAGTCTTCCTTATACGCCAACGAACTTACTTAAAAATTTATACTTTTTCCCTATTGTCTCTTATAATCCTTTTTTAAATTTCCTGCAATTCTTTATATTTATCTTTCTCTATTTATAGAAAATTTAATAGCTAATTAGCTACTATATTTAGTAATAGTATAATCCGCTTATTATCCTCTTTAAATTCTATTTATTTAAATAATATAATTACCTTTCTTCTTTATATTTTCGAATCCTCCCTTTCTCTATAAATATTCCAAGATACAATTATAATAAGGGAATAAAACCTGCTATTAATCCTCCTTTAAAATTTCTAAATTAATAATTAATATAGTACGGATTACTACCCCTTTAAAGGTTATAACTATATAATTCTTTCTTCCCTTATTATAAATTATATAAACGTTAGTATTTTAAAAAAATAATAGTCTTAGGATAATATTATAATTAGGTAAAGCTTATTCGGTAATAAAAAAATAAACTTCTTTTCCTTTATCGAATAAATAGACCTTTTCGTACGTTTTATTAAGGAATCCCCTCTTACTTCTATTATTATTAATATTAATAATTTGAATAGAAATATTTTAAAAACCTAAACTATTAACTAATATTTTATTAATAGTATTATACTTAGCCCTTATATTTAAAAAAACTACAACTTTCTTACTTCCTTAATATTTAATAAAGATGTAAAACGTAAGCAAAGGAATAAAGTAAATTATATTTCCTTTAAATAGAAAAAATTTATTAATAAACTTTATATAATTAATCGCTAGTACTAAAATATTATAAAGTAAAACAATTCAGGTAGGAGCGGATCCGCTCCTCTTCCAATTATTAAAATTCTGCCATTCGAATATAGAAAAAATATCTTTATTAAAATTAGACCGACCGAATAATGGATTTCCTTTTCGTTTAATAACTTTTATAAAATTAATTAATAGTATCTTTATAAAATCCTACTTATTAACGGATATATTATTAATTTAAACTCCTATTAGTATAATAGGAACGAATTTATTAATTTTAAAACTATTATTAGGGGTAGTATTACTATAATATTTAAATTATACCCTAGGGATCCTATTTTTATTATAAGGGACGCTTAAAAATAATTCGACCTAATTATAAATAATTTTAACGTTAGTAAGGTTATTGCGAATAATATTTTCAATAGTAATAATAACTTTAGCGTTTATAAATTTAGCTACTATAGGGTTCTATTCCTTTATTTCCGAAATAGTATCTTTAATTTTGGCCTCTTTGGTAGGGAATTAATTAATATTATCCTCCTTTATTATAAAAAAAACTTTCTTTAATATTATTTTTATTATTGGTATTATCGGTATTAATATAAGGGTAGGAATAAATTCGTATACGCAAGTTTTATCTTCGAAAATTGTACTAGATTATTTAAGTATAGTATTAGCATCCCCTAATATAGAGGGACGAAAAAAAGGGGGTATAATCGTAGATCCTTGAACAACGTCTTCTATCCGAAGCCTCTTTAATTTACTAGCGGCTATAATAGTAGTCTTCTAAAGGGTATAAATCTACTCTTTATTATTAATAACCTCTTTAACCCGAATAAAAATAATTAGCCGGGTTTAAATAGTATAAGTACTAATTACTTAATCGCTAGCTAAAGACGAAAGTTTATACAATTTATTAAATACTTCCGTTATATTATAATTAATAGTAGTTCCGGATCTCTTCTAGGCCTGGATTTAATTCTAGTATATTTTAATACCCTTAAAGTTTAAAAAAACTTCGAAAAACGAAATAAATAATGGATTTTTAATATCCTTCTACTACTAATAATTAAACTCCTACCTCTTAAAATCCTTATAATTAATATATTCGGGACTTAAGGTTATAAAGGAGCGGATTAACTTACTAAAAATATTAATATTATAAACGTAATTAAAGAAATTCTTATTAATAAAGTCGTTATAATTTAATATAGTTCCCTTATAAATAATAGGAAGTATAGACTTCTCCTTATTATATAATTTCTAAATTAAAATATTATAATAGGTATTAATATTTTTTTCGGGATAAATAGTAAGGTAATACCCCGTCTTTCCGTAATAATAATACTACTACGGACCTATTCTTCCCTATTTTCTATAGCCTTTATTTCTACTTCTAATAAATATATTTTAACTAGTTTAAATAGCGTTAATATAAGTATTTAAAATTTAAGTTAGTTAGTAAGTAATAGGTTAAGGGGGAATATTAAGGATAGTAGCTTATTAGAATTAATAGTTAATAATAGCATTCTAGGCGATTATAAATTATTCTATTAACCGGGCCAATTTTTCTATAGTATTTTCAATAGTACCGGATCCGCTCCTAACTATAATTTTAACCTTAATCCTAATCTTTTTAATAGAGACCTTTATAGAAATTTTTTCTTTAAATAATAAAGAAGAGGAATTTATATTAATAATTTACTTATTTTTACATTTATTCTTCTTAATAGAAATTTCCTCTTTACTATTATTAATATTATTAGATTCGTTAGTATTTAAATTATTAAACTATTTAATTACGAACTTAATTAACTCTTAGGAGAATTCGGTCTATTTTATAGTATAAATATCGTCTTTATACTTTTTTAAGAAGGAAGTGATCATATATTTAATATTAATATATAATTTCTAATAGAAATTTTTAACGGTATTACGGTTAATACTATATTAATTTATAGTAAACTAGCGAATTAATAAGGCCGAATAGGTAAAAATAGTATTAATGATTTTATTTTTCTCGTAAAGGACGTATTTAGTATAGAATTTCTTTAATATAAAAGAAGTACTATTAATCTATTTAGGGTCTTTAGTTTTATAAATTATTTTAAATTACTAAATAAATTTATCTTAAATATAAATCCCTTTCGTTTTAAAATTATAGAAAATACTTTTACTAATATCTTTAAGGTCCTTCTTATACTACTAGAACTAAATAATAATTTTAAATTCATTATCGCCGAATTTATAAATTCCGACTTTTTCTTTAAATAATTTAAAGTATTTAAAGACCTTTTTACTATCGAACTTCTTTTTAAGGATAATATTACGAATAAAAGTAGTATTATTAACGAAAAGGGTAATAGCGGCGTTAAAATTATTTTAGTAGCGGTAGAAGAAATAATAATAAGGGGAGAAATAATAAAAGGGATTCCTTTAAAGGAGGTAATAAAATTAAATATATTAAATAATATAAATTCGTAGGTTATAAAAGGGTGAAAATATTATATAGTATTATATTGATATTTAAAATAATTAATAATATTAATATTGTTATTTAGTAAAGTATAGATTTATTCCTCCTTATCCGTATTTTCTTCGTAAAGGTATTTTAATATTACTAGTAGGTTAGGTCGCTCTTTAGAATTTTATAATAATTTTATTTCAAAACTTTCCAAAAAATAGGTTCCGTTAATTACCTCTTTACTAATCGCCTTTACTTCTTTTAATAATATTCTGAAATTCTTAGAAATATTAAGAAAAGTTCGGATTATTAAAATAAAGAACCCTATAATAATTTTAATTAATTAGAGAATAAATTCTTCGTATAATTTGCGATTATTTAATTACCAAACGTTAATTAATTAAGAATAAATTTCTATTACCCTATTAACTTTCGGCCTTTATCGTTTAAATTCGCTTTCTAAAGTTTTATCCTTATTCTTTCCGGTTCGGTCTTATTTAATTTTATTATTAAAATTAATTTTTTCTTTCTTCGTTTTAATTTTAGTATTTTCTTTCTAAATTATTAAATTAGGATTTCTACTAACCGCCGCTAATAAATTGCAATATTATTAGGGAAATAGAAATTCGTATATATTCGAAATTAAAGTTTCTTATAAATTAAGTAAAAGATTTCGTTGCCAATAAAATTAATTAATTCTTTGCTATTCGAATTTCGGCTTTTAAATTAATGTTCCGAAGGCTTTAGGGATAATTTTAATATTTATAAGAAACTCCGGCCGAAAGTTCCTTAAATTCGTATTGATTAGTTTAGTTAGGAGTTTAAAACTTATTTTGTCCTTATTACTATTTAAAATAGAGTAAAACTACACTAATAAAGGAACGGGGCTATACTATATAAATTTATATAGCGAAGAGTAGATCTAGAGCTAATAATTTTATCCGTAGAATTGGATAGAGTTATTAAATTACAACTATAAAAAAACTACTAAAAGGAAAGATAGAAGGTAAAGTAGAGCTTTACTTCTATACTTTTTTTAAAATAGCGAGGTGCGGATTTAGAGGTCGGTATTAAAGAAGATAGAAGGTACTTTATAAATATAATTAAAGATTTTAAAAAGGAGTATTACAAAGATTTTAAGAATATTAGTATTTAATTCGTTATTCCTTTCTTACTTACTTATCTCTAGTTTGAAAGGGGATGCCATCCTTCTTATACTTTTCTATTTTCAACCCTATTTAGCCCTAAAGCAGATCCGCTCCTTAGTATCCCAGCTCTACAAATATCTCAACATTTATTCTGACAAAACGCCCCAACTCAATAAATATAAGTCGATAAAAGCGAATAGAGGATTAATAATAAAGTCCCCCTCGACTCTATATAAGTATATATATATAAATTCAATATAAAAAGATTCTTCTTAAAGTATAAGGCTTATTTAATTATACAAGGAGATTAATAGGAATATAATAGCGTATACGATACGTACGTAACTACCTTCGCAATCCGTTCCTTATAAATTATAATAACTATCGTAATTTACTTTAATTTCGAATTTAAGTAGTATAATACTATTAATACCTTCGTTAACGCGTATTTTAATAAGCTTATTTATATATAGGCGCCCTAAGGATACGGATAGAAAGGAAAGATATTAAAGCTATTGAAAGCTCTTTACAATTTACGTAAATCCCCCTTATTATAGTAGAAAGAATTTACTAGAACCCTCTTAAAGGCTAACCTCTTAACTATCCTTATAGAGCCGTATATTTATATCTACCGCAATATAGTAATCTTCTTTTTATATTAATAATATTATTATCGCTTATAAGGGAAAATACTTTAATTTAGCTAATTAAATAATTACTATACTTAAAGACTACTATTAGCTTATAGGTAGTTATAATCTTTAATAATTTTTTAGTATCGAAATCCTTCGAAATAAGTTAAAACGGTTGATTTAATTATTTTAACGATAATATATTTTAAAGATTATAGAAAACCTCGTATAGAATAAGAAAGCTCTAAATACCCTTATAATATAAGAAAAATTAATACTTTCTATAGAAATAACCCCCTAATATTTAATTAAACGGTATTAGAGGGCTATTAGCGAACTTTTCTACTTAGTAATTATTATCCGGCTAAATTTCTTATTTACAATTTCCCGGTTAATTCATTTCCTTATTAACCCTAATCCCTATTACTACTATATTACTAATTAATTTAAAGCCTTTATTAAAAGTACTATAAATTACGTATTGTAGCTAGGGGGTAGGTATAATTTCGACGTATTAATAGATTCGTTCTTCGCCGATAATATATTTAATTATAAGAGCTTTCAAGGGTTCACGATATAATTATTTGGAAGTATAGTAAATTAGCGAGCTAATAAATAAAATATAGTTACGACTTCTACTACTAAAGTAGAACTACTATTCCTCTCTTAAAGAATAAAGGAAGGTATATAGGTAAAGTACTTCTTCTAAATTCTTATAGTAAAATTTAAATTCGATATTATCCCTTTAAAATATAATAATAAATAGACGATCCACTTTATTACGAAGGAGAACGCCAAATTTTAAATTAAATTTAAATATATTAATATTTATAATTACTAGTTTAGGGAAGGGTAGTAGCGTAGTCTCTTCGAAATTTACTACGTACTTACTAAAGAAATAGTTGCTAATAGTTTAACGAAAGCGCTACTAATTAATAAATATAAGGAATTTATAAACTAATTAAATCTTTAAAATATTAAAATAGTAAAAGAGGAATTAAATAAGCTGTTACTTAAAGTAAAAGCGAATTATTTAATTGTAAAGATTTGTAAAGAGGATTAGGAGGAGTAAATTCTATTAAATAATAAAAAGGGAGGAAATGGTAATTATAGGTATAAATTACCTACCTATATAATATAATAGAAATGACCTCTATAAATTAAGAAGGTCCTATATAGTATACAATCTATATAAGGAGGAAAAAGAACAAAAATATTAATCCTAGCAAGGTTCGAACCTACGACCTTTAGGGATAGTCTATAGGCTACTAATAATATTAATAAGTATATTATAAAATATATTTAAACGATAAGAATAATTTAAGATTTGACCCTAACGTTCTAACTATTAAACTACGGGACCCGGATCGTTATTAAAAATTATTATTATCGACCTTCCCTATAAAGGGGAATTAATAACGGGTAATACCTTTAAAAGTAACCGCTAGAAGAGATACGAAAAAGGGAGCAAGACTATAAATAGCTTTATTTATACTAGCTTTCTAGGCACCTTACCTAGTATAGTTAGGGGGGTATATTACGGGGATGATACCGTTGGGGGTATAGTTGGATATACGTAGTTGTACGAGGAAGGAAAGAAGGAGAGGAGGAAGGAGTGCGGTCTGGATATAGGGCAGGCTATACCGTGCCTAAATCTAGACCGAGGCCTACTAATACATATATACAATCCTATTAGCTAATAGCCAATAGGTACGACTAGCTATGCCTAATCGTATACGCAATACCTAATAGTACTATTACAAGTAATCCTATAATACTACCTCTCTATAAAAGAAATTTATAGAGCTTCAAACAATTTATTTAATATATATATATAAAATAATAGAATTTTATTTCAATCCCCGTCTTCCAACTCCTCGATCCATAATTAAACGCCTACGATCCGCGATTAAGCAGCTACATTATCGTTATTTCCCTACTAATAAATTCTAACCTCCAATTATACTTCTACATTCCTTATCAAGGGCCGCTTTCCCTACCAAACTTCCGCTACCCTCCTAAACACCTTACAAAAGAACTCATCCATTTTCCTTAAATCCTCCTCGGATAAGGGCTCAAACTCCCGGCTTACTACTTCAATCGTAAGCTCCCGTATATCGGTCATAATTGTCCATACCTCACGGCCAATTGTAATAACTACTACGGCGGCATTAATTTACTCCTTTAAGTCGGCAATACGCTTAGAACGTCTCAAGGACGGGGCTAAGGACGCCGTATAGCGTATTTAAAGTACAGGCGACGCCGTATAGCGTATTTAAAGTACTTAGGCCAGTACTAGGGCCCTTTACTTCGGGACTAAAGTCCGCTCTTAAAGTATAATTTTAATTTCTAGCTAGTTTTAAACCGCTAGTAGGATAGGGGTATCTAAATAATCGTAATAAAACGTAATAATAGAATCCCTTATTCCCTTAACGTTATCGAAGGGTTTATCGGTAGGGTTATAATATTTTTACTTTATAATATAGAACTAATAATAATTACCTCCTCGTTAGAAATAATTTAAAAGTTTGTTAAATTCCTATTCCATTACTTCCTTATAATTATTTATTCTAATTATAACTCTACCTTTATTAATTTATATATCGCCTTATAAATCGGCTTAATTAAAGAGGCCTTTATAATAAAGTTTTATTATAAAAACGTAGAATATTAACGAATATTTTATATTAATGGGTAAATTTAATTTAATATTATAAAATCGTACCTAATTTATTTTAAAAGGGCCTTCCTATCGTAAATATAATTTATTATATAACTTACCGTTATTAAAATTAATTATATTAAATAAAACGAAATTACTAATACAATATTTCAGTATATTAGACCGATTCTCGTTAGCATTAACTTCGTACCAATCCTATACCTTCTTCGTAAAAGTACGGACGTAGTCTTAAATAGCTTCGAAACGAGCGAACAATTCGCTAACCTTTAAGTACTCTTTTTATTATATTAGTAAGAAACTTTTTAATAATATAACCGCTATAAATTCGATACTTATATAGGGGTAAAAACTATAGTTAATAAAAAAGGGGGTTACGCCCGTAATTAATAATATTATATTATTTCTTACAAATTCCATTAGTAGTAGCTATTATACCTAATCTATTTATACTTAATTAACGAAAATACGTAAATATTATTCTATTTTTACATTAATACGTTCTATTTGAACGTTAATTTATAAGTAGAAAGCGGAACTTAATAATTTCTTTATAATTAAACGTTTATAAATCGTAAATTAAAATAAAAATATAAATTAAATACCGCGGTTAGAAACAACGGTATTAAATAGATTGTAAAAGGTATAAATACAGTTAATAAAACAGTCCGCTAATTCTTCTACTTCTATAATAACGGTCGGGATATAGTAATATATTTTTATTAAACAGTCTACGACAATAATAATATATTTAAATTTCTAATTTAAATAAAAGTTTTCCAGTAAAGAAGAAACGTAATCGACCGATATATTAGTCTATAATACGTAAGCCATTAATATAAATTTAAAGTAATTTACTTTAATTTATCGTAATACCTTTATTTTAAAATATATTAAATATTTTTTATAATAAGCCCTAATAGCCTCCGCTATACTTAATTAGTATTAATATTCGTTTATTTATATTTATATTTTATCCCTTCCTAAATAGCCGATTATTAATAACGAATAAACGTAATAAATTAATAATAAATAGGTAGCAGTATTATTAAGGTCGATAAATACCCTCCTTTTATAGTAAACTTTACTTCCCGCTATAAAATATTCGGCGAAAACAATTTTAAATTTCTTTTTAATATAGGGGCGCTATTTAATACAATTTAGGTCCTTTAAACAATTAATAGCTTTTTATATTAAGGTTAATTAATTATAATTTTCGTTAATAATATTATTAATTAATTTATCCGGCTCTTCTAAAGTATTTAACAATAATATAAATATTTCTTCATTAAAATCGAGGTCGCTAGTAACTATAATTAATAGGGTAAAGTAACCCTCCTTAAAACGGGTAGAGTCGATAAATTTACAGTTTTTTACCTTTAAACGATAATTATTTATATTTAGAAGTATATCTTCTAGTTTTTTATTTAGTATATTGGAGTAAAGATTTTATAATTTTAATATATAGAGGATCGAAAAATTAAATTATAATAGAAATTATAATTACCATATATAGCGGGGTATAAACTATTTATTTATTATAAAAATCTTTAAATTCTTATAATCCGTAATAATATTAAAGGGTTATTAAGCGCCTTCCAATTTTAAGCGCTACTCTTTTAAAGCTTTAACAATAATAAAGAATTCTTTATTATAAATATTATAATTATACTCCGCTATTGAATACCGTACTAAAAAGTACGCAATTAAGTAAAGTTCACTATTATTTCCATATTAAGAAAGGGTACCTCTAGAAACCTAATTCGAAATATCGGTCTTAACGACTATCTTCTTAAACTAATTATAAATCCGTAAAATTAATCCGCTAGTAAACGTAACCTTTAGGGTTTTAAAAGCGGATTATTATACTATAATCTATAATTATTCCGCGTCCTTTTTTATAAGGTCGTATAATAGTACCACTATTATTAAAAAACCTTTAATAAAACGACGATAGAAATTGGTAAATCTTAAAAAACTTTATAAAAACTTCTTTAATATTGGGGGTTGCTAGTTTATAATAACTTTGACCTTTATTAAATCTATTTCGATACTACCGGGTATAATAATTAATTTAAAATATTTGGTTTTTTTAGTATAAAATTCGTACTTATCGATATTAATTTATAGGCTAGCCTTTTCTAAGTAGGTAAGAATATTATTTATATATTTCTAATACTTTTCCTCGTTATTCGAAAAAATGAGGATATTATTTAAATAAGCGGTTATATAAATATTTAGGATATTATATAAGATATCATTAACGTAATTTTAAAATATATTAAATATTTTTTATAGGCTGAATAGATAGATTAATAATTTAAATAAATTAAAGTAGGTAATAAACGCTATTAATTATTCGTATCCTTCCGCAATACGAATACAATTAAAAGCGGCGATAATATTTAATTTAGTAAAAATTTTTACTTTATAAATAGCGTTAAGGGTTTCTTTAATTAAAGGGAACGGGTAACGGCTTTTAAAAATAATATTATTAATCCTCCTATAATTTATATAAATTCTAATACCTCCACTTAGCTTCTATATTAATAAAATTTAAGAAACGGCTTCTAATTACGAGGGATAAATAAACCTATTACAGAAATTCTCGTCGATCTACTTTTTAATAACGTTTAATTCGTCGGGGTTAAACGCCCTTAATTTCGTATAAGGCGTTTATTCTCCCGGGTAAAGCTCAATCTTAAAATTATAAGAGCGGTAGAGGGGTAAGACCGTTACATTACAAGGTTTAAAAATATTAAAATAATTCTAATATTATTTAGGAAATTTTTCTTTAATCTAGGCGTCGGTTTTAAATAATTTATCAGCCTTTTTATAAAATTTAGCCACGTCTTCCTCTATAATATTAGCGGCGAATCTAATAGCTTCGTAATATTTAAAATCCTCGTTTACATTACCGTTAAAATAAATATATTTAACGATCTTTATTACTCGGATAGCAATTTTAAATCCTTTACTAGCATAAGCGTTAATTTATAAATAATAACATTTACTTAATAATTTCTTATATTTAGCGCCGTTACCGTCCTAAATCTCTTATTCTATTTCTAGGGTAAAGTTCGCCAAACCGTTAAATATATTATAATTATAATTATAATCATATTTAATTCCTATCCTTACCCTTTTATTAACGACGCCTTTATTATTTTTATATTCCTTAAATTCTAAAGCGCCCCCCTCTACCTCTTTAGCCCAAACTTCCTCCTCCGCCTTAGCCTCTTCTAAAATCTTATAGAACTTTACGTACAAAATATAGAATACCTATAAATAATACTTCTCGTATAATTAATTAAAGTTAACGGCCGTTATATCCTTAATATTTATAAGGTTAATTAATTCGTTCGAAAAATATATCTTACGTATTATAACGTAGTAGTAAGGGTCGGATCTTCGCTAGCCGGCCACAATACGGTAAATAATAAGCTTAATCCGCTTAAGAGCTTCGGTAACAATATCCGCAATTAGGACGGGATTTAGGGTATTAGGGTTTATAGCTAAGGTACTAGAAGGTTCGCTTTTAATAGCGTTAGAAATTAAATCCGCAATTAAGGCGTTAGAGTAATCTATTTCAACTATACCTTATACAATCTTATAATAACGTATATAAATATATTTCTAGACTTTAAACGCGTACTATAAGGAGGGCGGAAGGTTAGCAGGAAGGTAGCGGTCTACATATTAGTTAGTAAAGGTGACGGTACCGTCTAGCTATAATATTGTAGGGTTATAAAGCTTGAGCTACAGCATACCTAAAATGACAGGATGGTTGTCGGCTAGGTTGTAAGCTAGTATAGCGATTGTCTTTATATAGTAGCCAATCCGTAGCTAGACTTTATAGTAATAGGTAATAAGGTTTTTAAATATACTATCTGCTAGGTATAAGGCCTTTGGTTTAGGGAGCTTCAATAGTAGGATAGTATAGCGGGCGGTAAAACCGCGATTAATAAAAGCGAGAGCGGAGTATCCGTTGTTAACTAGAGCGGTATCACGGGGCGAGATGGCACTGTAGGGAGTATAATAAGATATACGTTGTTGTATAAGGAGAAAGGAAGAAAGAAAGGAAGTGTGCGCAGAGGTCTGGCTATATATAGGTAAGAACCCTATAGACCAGACCGTACGCGGGCACGTAAGGCTACACGTAACGATAATATGTACGTAGCTAGAGCTCTAGGCTCTAGCCGGTATAGTATATATACGATTAATATAGTATAGCACATTACAGGTCTAACTTTATAATACTATCCCTCCTTAAAAGAAGCTCAAAGAGTTGAAAAATCTATATATATAATAGATTTAAAACCCTTTACATCGCTTCCTATCCTCATAAACATCCATTAACTTCCGAAACACCCTCCTAAACGCGAAATATAAACCTTCCTCTATATCCTTCTACATTCTATCTTCTATAGCGGCGGCCGTCTCTTACCGTACTAAGTAGCTAGAGCAGCGCTATAATAATTTAAGGGCTACCGGAACTAACGTTATCGTTAGTACTAAAGTATCGGCAGCGAAGCGTTTAAAAACCCTCTAGACCTCTAGGGGCACTAATTTATCCGGGTATTCGTAGTAGAATTACTAAAAATAATACTTATAGTCGATAACGTTACTAACGGGTTCCTAAGTAGGATTACTAATCTTCTATTTAACCTCGTATTTCTAATACTTATTATTACCTATCTACTAACAATCCGTAAAATATTCGAATACTTATTCTTCGTACTCCTTCTAACTATCGGTCCGTATTATAACCCTACCTTCGTTAATTTAAACGTCTATCGTAGTAGGCTAGCCTAAAAAGCCCTAACCGGACTATAATTGTACTATAGAAATATAGAAAACTAGTAAACACTTTATATTAAAGGGTAGGGCAAAATAAACCGTATACGATTCGGCGCGGACAACTTTAAAAAGCCCTTCCTAACAGGGATATAATTTCGCGTACAGACGTCTATTAACGAAATTAACCGTATTAAAGAGAATTATATTACCAGTATAATATTTAATAGAATTAATTCGCTTCTTATTAATATTATCTTTATACCGTTCCTATATATAACGAAATTACTAAATAACGAAATCTTAAATCTATTAGAAACGGTCCGCTAATTCGTTAACTTTATAGTATTTTTTAAGCTAAATTAAAGAAAAATTTAATAGTAGCAGGGTACGGGGCTCTGTACTTATATAAAAATAATATCTATAATTAGCGAAGAAAGGAAAAATATTTATCGACGAAGAAATAATATTATTATTAACGAACTCCGCTAATAGTAGCCACTTTACCTAATTTATTTATATTTAATTAATATAAATTTTCAAAAATTATTCTATTTCTACATTAATACGCTCAATTTAAACATTCGTTTAAAAGTAAAAAACGGAAATAAGTTTGCAAATTACAGATAACCGTTTATAAAAGGTAAATTAAAATTGTAAAACAAATTAAATACTTCTATTAGAAAATATACTATTTAAAAAGCCGTAAATCGAATAAATATAATTAATAAACTAATCTACTAATTCTTCTACTTCTAAAATCACTATTAAAATATAATACCGTATCTTAGTAAATTGGTCAATAATAATAATAACATATTTAAAAGTCTAGCCTAAATAAGTATTTAGTAGTAATAATATAATATAATTAATTAAAATATCGGTCTACAGCGTAAGAGCGACTATAACCAATTTAAAATAACCAGCTAAACCTCTCTTTAAAGACTTAATTTTTGCGTAAAGTAAATAACCCTTATAAAAAAAGCATACGTTATTATATATCCCTTCCTAATAGAAATCGTATTATAAAAACTCGTATATAACGTTATAGTTTAAATAACCGGCGCCCGGGGAATTATACTAACGATTAATAAGCTAAAATTAGAGATTTTTATTGTAGGGATTAATAATAATTTAGTCGCACTATTTTATAATACCGTTAACGATATAATATTCCGAAAAGGCCTTATAAAAAACCTTTTTAATAATAGCGGGCTATTAACGGGCTCCGCTAATAAAGGAGGAAACTAATTTTTATAAGAAAATAGAAATCTTGTAATTAATATAAATAAAATCGTTAGTTAATTAAATATTAAAGTCGTTAAGCTCTAATAAGCAAAGCGAAAAACCCGCCGCTAAATTATCTAATTCGAAATAACTATCTTCGAATTAAAATAGATTTAATAATACCCGCTTACAAACAGTCAAATAATTATCTTCCTTACTGTTAAAACGGTTATTAGGCTTATAATTTAGGATATTTAGGTAAAAATTCTTAAAACCCAATATATATTTAATTAAAAAATTAAATTAAAATAAGAATTAAAACTAATATATATACCGCTAAATTCACTACTTATTAATCGTAAATATTTAAAAGTTCTTATAGTCCGTAAAAATATTAAACGGCTATTAAACTCCTTCTAATTCCAGCCTCTACTCTTCTAATACTTTAATAATTACAAATAACTCTTTATTATATATATCGTAATTATATTCTTAGAAACTATATTTAGTTAAAAAGTAAGTAATAAAGTAAAGAATACTATTATTTCTATATTAGGAAAGGATATTACCCGTAGCCTAATTAGAAGCGTCTATCTTAATTATAATCTTCTTAGTCCAATTATAAATTTTAAATACGAATCCGCTAATAAATATACGCTTAAAAACTTCGAAAACAATTTAATAACAATTATCCTAAAATTATCCGGCGTCCTTCTTCGTAAATTCGTAAAATAAAATAACTATTATTAAAAAATCTTTTATAAATTATCGGTAAAAATTTATAAAACCTAAAAAAAATTATAGGGACTTCTTTAATTCTAATATTTATTAATCCGTAATAATTTTAACCTTTTTTAAATCTATTTTGATACTTCTAAATATAATAATTAAACTTAAATATTTTATTCTTATTATATAAAATTCGTACTTATTAATATTAACGTTAAAGCCTACTTTTACTAACTTATCGAAAACGTTATTAACGTACTATTTATAATCTTTAATATTATCGGAATAAATAAAAATATTATTAAAGTAAATAATTGTATAAACGTCGAAAATATTATATAAAATATTATTAATATAATTCTAAAATATACTTAGGGCGCCTTATAAATTAAAAAGAATAATTAAAAATTTAAATAAATTAAACCAGGTTATAAAAACGGTAAACTACTTATATCCTTATTTAATATAAATATAATTAAAAGTAATAATTACGTCGAACTTTATAAAAGTTTTAACGTAGTAAATTATATTAAAAGTTTCTTTAATAAGCGGGAAGGGATAATAGGACTTAAAAATAATATTATTAACGTTATAATAATTAATATAAACGTAGACTCCGCCTCCTAATTTCTTAATAAAGAATAGAAATATTAAAACCTTTAATTATAAAAGCCTAATAAATTTCTTTAAAATATATTATCGACCTATTTTTTAATAATACTAAATTTATTAAAATTAAACGTACGCCCGCGGGAAGCGGGAGGGGTTATTCCCGGACGGAATTCAATTTTCAAATTATATACCCTATAGGGAAGAAGAATATCCGTTCCCTTTTACAAAAAAATTTATATATAATACTAATATTATCGAAGGAATTTAATTTAAATTTCTACAATTATTTTAAAAAATTTATTAACTTTTTTATAGAATTTAACCGCATCCTTAAACATAATTTTATAAATAATAATACCATTTACTACAAAATACTTATTAATTACTTCTTCGCAATAAGGAAAATCGTCGTTAATACTATTAATTTTAATAAAATTAGAAATTTTTATAGCCTTTAAAACGGCTTTATTTCCCTTCCTTACTAAAGTATCAATCCAATAATAATACTTACTACCGAAAAAGTACTTAAAACGCTAGCCTTTACCCAATAATACTTCTACTACTATATCTAATATAAAATTATCGCTTATACTCTAGGGGTCTAAAATCCGTCCTTCCTTTTTTAATTTTTTATTTTCCTTAATTAATTTATAAATATCTTCGTCTAAATTAGCCCGAATCGTATAGATAATCGGGAACTTATAAATCTCCGCTAATTAATTAAAAATAACGGCGGGGAATTCTTTAATATTATTAAAATTAATAAGATTAGCCGGGATATTATAGAGCCGAACCGGAATATAATAGTCTACTATAGAAGTCCTTATACCGCCGGCCCAATGGTAAAACGCCGGGCAGGGTACTAAAAGAAATACTGGAGGCAATATTAATAATATAATTATACTACTGCCTTTTACTTTCTTGAATAGAATAATACCTAATCGATTAATAACCCTATATTTAAAATAATAGAATTATTAACGAGCAGTTCATTTAATTATAATAAAAATTAATAGTCATTTAACGGCTTCTACTTCTCTCTAATTAAATTCGCCTTCGTCCTTTACGTCCTCTACCAACGGGCTCTAATACGAATATTAAATTAGTAGTCGTAGAATTGTAAAATAGCAGTTCGAAAGCGGCGTAATATAATTTAAAGCCCCGAATAGGAAATAGCCGTATTATTTATAAGCGGAGCTAAACCGAAGAAAATTATTAAGCCAATTAATATTTAAAATATAATAAACGAATTATAAATAATTTAAAATAATAGGGTTATCTTCAGCTAAATTGTAAATTAATAAATTAATAACTTCGTAGTAGATTCCTACTTATATTATAAATTTAGAGAAGTAAATAATACTACTCTTAGCTTAATTATTAGCGAAGTATAATAATTTAAAAATAGTGAGCGGAAGAAAAGGGAGACGGTAACGGTAAACGAAACGACGATTAATAAAATTAAGGGCAATATATCCGCTATTAACGAAAATAGTATAATATAATTTATATAGTCTGTAAAATAAATAAATAAAAAGATTTAATAAATTTAAATATTTATAACAGCTATTTACTAAAATCTATTTATTTTAATAATATTTAACTATATAAGAATAGTCCTATTATCTCCTCTATATTTATTAAATTTATATTTCTAAACGCGATTTAACTAGGAGGCTATATATTTCCCTAGCCCGAAATCGAATTATTTTCGTTACCTATAACCGGGCTAATAAAGCCGGGCTAATAGGCGGAAACGGGGTTATAATAACTAAGAGCCGGAATACCGGAAATTAAAACTCTTATACTTATATTAAAATTTATAATATTAACGTAATATCTGCCGCCATAATTAAAGCGCTACTATCTATAGTTATACTAGCCTTAGGCGGGCTATTACTAATTATTACTATTATTATTACCGCCGCTATTATTATTACTACTATTATTATTACGGCTGCTGTTACCTCTATTATTAGAAGTACCATTATTATTACCGCTATTATTACAATTATTACCACTATTGCCAATATTACCAACGTTACCGCCGCGGCCTCTATTGCAATTATTACGGAATTTGACCTCTTTTTTAAAATTAACCCGGGCGCAATAATCAATAGAATAATAGCCGGGCTTTCTGTAGCGGGTATAAATACCTATTTTTATACAATATTTAAAAATACTAATTTCGATTATACGAAATATTTAGATATCCGTTTTAATTATAGCGTTAAAATCTATTACGTCGCCGCCTTAATTAATAGTCGCCTCGGTCGTAAAAGTACGACCGGCAGGAGCGGAGGCATTAATTGTATTAATTTTATAAAATAAATTAATCTACTTTTCGCACTAATCTTTATTTTCTAATACTTTAACGAAGTTACGAACGGCTTTAAATTATTCGTTAAATTTATTGTTAGTAGGCTAAAGACGTTAATAGGAAAAGGCGAAGCGAATATAATTATTAATCTTCTAACGGAAGTAATAAATTTTTATACCGTTATCGAATTTATATTTATCAACGAATATAACGAACTTTTCCTTAAAGTCGGTCTATTTTATACTTTTAAATATTTTAAAATCTTCGAAAGTATAGCGGGATTTTATAATAATATTAATATTATTATATTTCCTATCTAATTTATTAATTAATTCGAAGGTTATAGCCTACTTATAAAATTCGCCGAAGATAACTTTATTCAATTTAATTTTAATAGCCTCGAATGGAACGCCTTCGATAAAACGGGCAATAAAGGAAAATTTAGAATACTCGTCGGCAAATATTTTAAATTTATTTACTTAAATGAATTTTATATATATATACCAAATATAATATTTAATAGTACGTTCGATTGACAATCCTTTATTATTAAAAGTGGGAATAATTATAATATATAATACCGACCTATAACTATTACCATTCTTACTGGTATTTATTATATTATCGTCGTCGCCGGAATCGCTAAATACGTTAAAAAGTAAAGGGGTTAAACTAAAGGATAGGGGGGGGGCTAGGCTATTCTTTAAAAACCGAATACGAAGGTCGAAAAAAATCTTTTAATAATAATCCTTTTAGAATTAGAAAGCGGCCGCAAATACTATATAGAAATCGCTAAACTCCTTCTTAAAAGCGGCAATCTATTTATAGAACGATTTAATTTAATTTTAATAATCCTTTATATTAGCCTAAACGGCGAACAAATATTAAGTACGGATAATCATAATATTATTTTCTTTATAAGCGATCTCGTAATTAAAATTTCTAATACGAATATATAAATAAACGACTTTTTTTTTAACTATAATAAAATCTTCTTCGAAATCGCGAACGTTAACCTTAATTATAACTATATTATTATAGAATAAGCGATAAAAAGCGGAGAAAAAGGTTTAAAAAACGGAAAGGTTAACGAAATTATACGCTTAAAAAATAGGGATTAAGACTTCAATCGCTTAATAATAGAAGCCCTCGAACGCTTAAATAAAAACCGTTAAATCGTCTTAATATTCTAAGCTAATAGCTACTACAATAGCGCTAATAATTATAATAGCGATAAAGTTATCGGTTACGGGCTAGGTTTAGGGAGCAATAGAATTGGATATTAATCGTTAAATTAAATATACTTTAATAAGTATAAGGGAGAGAGAGTGCGAGCGATCTTAATAATATTCGTTTTAGTATTTTATTTAGTTTAATAACTAAATTCGTAATTCGAAGTCGGGAACGCGCAGGGTCGAATCTTAATTATTAATTACCGCGATTAAAATACGAATAATCTTCTTTTTATTAAATAGGCGCGCGTAGTGTAATAGTTAAATATAATAAATTATTATAGGGCGAAATAGCACTGTAGAGGGTATAATAAGATATACGTTATTATATAAAGAGAAAGGAGGAGAGAAAGGAAGTGTACGCAGAAGTCTAGCTATATATAGGTAAGAACCCTATAGACCAGACCGTACGCGGGCACGTGAGGCTATACGTGACGATAATATATACGTAGCCAGAGCTCTAAGCTCTAGCCGGCACAGCACACATGCAGTCAATATAACACAGCATATTATAGGTCTAACCTTGTAATAAGCGGCGTACTTGCTACATTAATTACGCGGTCTATAGATAATTTGAATAGAAAGGAGGATAGAATTATTATTATAGCTATTTAAGTTTGAATTCTTAAATTAAACTACTTTTAAGTCTACTAGATTATCTACTTCCTCCTCTATTATTATAGACGACGGCCTCTCTAAGCGACTTAATAGAGAAGCGGTATATTTCCCGCGCTATATTCTACAAGCTAGGCGGGAACTAGAGTAAGGAGTATAGCGGGAGCGGCGGGCTTACTAATAGCGACAACGTTAACGCGAGCGCTATTATTACCATTATTACCATAGCCAGTCTAACTTATAACGGGTCTACTACAGTTATTATTACCTCTTCTAGCGCAACGGTTACAACGTTCGCACTCCTTTTACTTCTTAAAGATACCAATATTAATATTATTACAATATTCGTAAACGTAATAACTAATCTAAGCGCAACGCTTATAAAGTCCGTTCTTCATACAATAATCAATAACCGCTTTATCAATTATACAGAATAATTAAACGTTAACAACGTTTATAATATCGAAATCTATAATAATACTACCTTAATTAACAATACGCTCGGGGGCGGCGGTATTACTAATACTAGTAGCGCCGTTCTTAAAGTAAATATTAGTCTTATTACACTAATTACACTCCTCTAAATTAATAGCGAACTTCCAATAAAGGGTAAACTAACCGTTAAAATCGTTATAAACTAGGGTATTTTATTAATAGGCAATAATATCGCGGATTTTATTCGTAACCTTTATTTTTAAATAATAGGTCTTTATAACTTCGTTAAAATCGTATTTATTAATAATAATAATAAACTTATCTTCAAAATTAAATTATTTTATACCTTTAATTATCTTTAATAATTTAAAATTGCAACGTATTTCGAAGGTAAAGTTTATACAATTATATTTAGTACTAAAATAAATAAATAAAGCCTCCGCACTTTCCTACTTCTACTAAATCAAGTCCTCTTCTTTAATAATAAATATTATATACAGCGATAAAGTTCTAAAAGCATTACTTCTAAAATACGAAAAGATCTACACAAATTTATAATATTCGTCCTAATTAAACTACTAAATATTTTAAAACTAATACAATTAAATTTTATTACACTAATCCTAAAAAACTTTAATACATTTAATAATAGAAGCATCTTTACTAATATAAACGGCGAGGTCCTTATTCGTACGGGTTTTTAAAATAATTATAGTAATTTCGTCGTTAAAATCGGAAGTAGGGATAGAGGCGGGCGGAGTGACTTTATCGCAAACGGCTTTTTTAAAAGCCTTAATTTAAGTCTTAACAATCTTTTTAAATTTAATATTAATTTCGTTAATTATAACGAAATTATTACAGAACTATTAAACCTCCTATTAAAGGTTAGCGAACTCCTATTAAAGGTTAATAACAATACTTTCTTAATTAGCAATCTACTAGTAAGCGGCCTCGAAGGAATCCTAAACGGCGCTAACGAACGTATTAATTTAAACTAAGTCCATATAAATTAATTAAACGAGAATAGTAATAACGTAAAGAAAAATAATATATTAAACGAATTTAAAAGCAATATTAAAAACTTCTTCTACAATTAAATTACTTAAGTATTAGAGAGCAACACCGTTAAAGGTTTCTATAACGTTTTTAAAAAATTATTCGTATTTAAAACCGACGATAGCGTTAATCATAGAAATAGCGACGTTAAAATTAATAATAAGGGCCGCTATTTAAATAGGCGTTACTTACTACTTTATAACGTAAATACTTATTACCTTATAGCATAAATAATATCTATTAACTACCTTATAATAACGAAAAAGAAGTCTATCACAATACGACGAAAGGAGTATATCGCAATACGATAAAAGAGAAGTATATCGCGGTACAACGAAATCGCAAGCTCGTCGGAAATACTTATAACGGCGGCGATAAACTTATCTTAAGGTATACGCGCGCAACATAATAGTAAAGTACAATTAACTATTACAGGGATAATACCGTTAAAGGTATAGTTAAATATACGTAGTTATACGAGGAAAGAAAGAAGGAAAGGAGGGAGGAATACAATTTAAATATAGGGCAGGCTATACCGTACCTAGATCTAGACCGAGGCCTACTAGTATATACGTACGATCCTATTAGCTAATAGCCAATAAGCACGACTGGCTATGCCTAGTCGTACACGCAGTACCCAGTAGTACCATCACAGGTAATCCTGTAATAGGGTATATCAGAAATAAAGATGTATAAGGGTAATATTTATATAATTTAGCGGGTCTAGTGTGTTATATTAACTAAATTTTCTGTGAGGGATTTCTAGGCACATAGAACTCAACACAATATACAGTCTTCTCTCTACTTCTAGATTACCCCTGCACGTGCTAATATTCTACACGTCCCTTGCAGGGGGCAGCAGGGCTGAAATTGACCGCACAGCCGCTGTGGGACAATCCTTCGCAGTGGGCGTGGGTGCGGCCCGGCGGGGTGGCTAGGTACCTGCTAGCTGTCCCGTCGGGTAGCCAATTCTGCCATCCAACTTTCCCGGTTTCCCCATCCAATTCCGGCAACGTCGCCTCCATTTCTTCTTCCACTTTGATCTGGATTACCCGCTACCGCAGACCTCCGCCATAGAGGTACACGATACCCGAAGACAGCACAACTCACACGAGGCTGGCTTGCTCGATATCTACCTACCGTCCCGCCAAGCCTCCAACCACCTGAACACCACGTTCCCCTCCCGCTCCTCCTCCCAGGGCAAGCAGGAGAAATAACCGATGCTATACACTCTCTTCAAGTCCATTCGCAGGCGGTGACTAGAAGCCACCCTCAACATGGCACCCTCTGGTGTTTCTAGAACGAGGGCCGGTTCCCTTGGGACCCTTGGGTCTATCGAGTCCAAGGGTGGCTTGATTGGGTCCGTGTCGAGGTGGTGGATGGTACGCGATGCCCGGTTTCCCCATACCTACTTTTAAAGAGTAGAAATTGGTTGCTAACAATTGGGGAATTCTTTTTTCTTTGAAATGTATAGAGATCATACACCTCGGACTGGGTCGCTTTCTCGCTCCTTCTGGTCGGGTATATTTTGATTGCGGCTTTCGTCGAGCCGTTCCACCGGTTGTTTACGATTAACGATATAAGGATTTCGTTTCCTCATGCCGAGGTTGAGAGGGTGCCTGTTTGTATGTTTACATTCAATCACTCCCCCATATCCCCTCTCCCATGCTCCCTTTTTCTTCGCTCCTCGCCCCTTCGCCCTTCGCCCTTCGCCCATGGCCCTTGACACCCATATGATTCTCTTTTCCCCTTTCCCCCATTCAGACCAGTCCGAAAACTAACTCCCTGCCTCTCCAACAGCCCACCTCTTCGCCTACGCCCTCTTCCTCCCCCTCGCCCTCCTCCTCCTAACCAACTCCCTCCTCCTGCGCTCCCCGCGACACATCCACCACCTTTCCATCCTCGGCTTCCTAACCTCCATCATCCTCACCACTTTCCTGACCGACCTGATAAAAAACATGGTCGGCCGCCCACGCCCCGACCTAATCGCTCGTTGCCAGCCGCGCCCCGACACACCTCCCAACAAACTGGTTGGCGTCGAAGTCTGCACGCAGACTGATCTCCACACTCTGCACGACGGCTGGCGCAGCTTTCCCTCTGGCCATAGTAGTTTTGCGTTTGCTGGTCTTGGCTACTTGGCGTTGTTTTGGTGTGGGCAGTTCCGAGCCTTTTCTTCCTCTTCCCCCGGAGGGACTGGGATAATGGATGGGATGGAAAAAGTCCTGGTGAAAAGGGATTTGTTGAAAGCCTTACTTTGCTTGAGCCCCCTGCTGGGAGCGTTGATGATAGCCATCAGCAGATGCATGGATTACCGACATGATGTGGAGGATGTTTGCGTCGGGTCGCTGATGGGGTGGGTAATTACTTATTGGAGTTATAGGCGGTATTGGCCTAGGTTGAGCAGTGGGAGGTGTGAGGAGCCTTATTCGGGCATGAATGGGGAGCGGGATCAGGGGGAAGTGAATGGGAACGGTGTCGGAAGGTATTCGAGGGTGAGGGATGAGGAGGAGGGTGTGGGAGCTGGAGGAGGGTTTCAGAGAAATGTAGGGACTTCTTTTGTTTCGCCTCCTGATGTGGAGTTGGGGCCTTTGGAGACCCCGAGATGATCCCTCGTATGGCAGTAGATGAATGCTAATTTGGATGGTTTTCTGTAGATTCTGCCTTGATTGGATACCATGATGTATCTTGCTGCGCCGGATGTGCGTGTAACATATGAACGTTTATCTCTTTAGGTATGGTAAATTCTCCATCATTGTATTACTGGATGTTGGCTAGATAGCAGAGCATGGTGAATTTTAAAAGCATATAGCTAGGAGTTTGGGACCACATGATGATCTTCAAAAGAGCATATGCTGCGGGTTTGGGACCAATCTTCATGTCTTTTGCATCATTTGGCGTATCATGGTCATTCTTTCTATTAGTACAGAAAGCGCTGTCTAGACTAAACGCAGGCCGGCTTTCCACTACGTTCCATAGGTAGAAAGAACTATGCGTGAGATTCATCCCGCTTACTTGTCCTCCGTGTTGTCGTCCTTCGCCAAATCGTGTTCCTTCAATAACGCCATGATCTCGTCCGCGCTCCATAGCCTGTGGTAGATCTTGCCGTCCTTGGTCTGGCCAACCGTCGCGAACTCGACTGTAACAAAACATTAGCAAGGATTCATCCCCAGCCACAGTATCGCCGACACTCACTCTTCTCGGGGCTCAGCTTTGTCGAGTCCATGGTCTTGCTCAACACCTTGACGGCCATAGCGCACGCCTCCTTGAGGGTGCAGTCCTCCTTGTAATCCTGCTTCAGCAAGCTCTGGGCGCTCGCATTGTTGGCGCCCGCACTGGTCGCCTTCCAGCCGCCGTAGTTGCCCGAGGGGTTGCTGAGGTAGAGCTGGAACTGGCGCTGGGGGTCCCAGCCGGCGTAGATGAAGGAAACGCCAAAGGGACGGAGACCACCGTGTTGTGTGTAGCCTTGCTTGAGATCGCAGAGACGGCGCACTAGCTGCTCGCAGGGGATGTCCTCGTTGTAGGTCAAAAGGTATCTTTGGGCGGCTTGTCGGGCGTAGTTGATGAGGATGTTGGCATCGGCTGTCATGCCGGCGACGGCGCAGATCATGTTGCTGGGGAGGCGGAGCAGTAAGGTTAGCGACTGTATGGTCTAAAGTAAGAAAGGAATGCGCCTTACTCGTTGAGAATGTAGAGCTTCTCGGCCGATGTGTCTTGCTCGAGGAGCTTGGAGGTGACCTTGCGTTCAGCAGCGAGGACGATGCCATCCTTGGCGAGGATACCGATGGCGGTACCGGCATGGGAAATAGCTTCCAGAGCATATTCGACCTGGTACAGACGACCTTCGGGGGAGAAGATGGTTGTCTACGGGAAGATAGTGTTAGTTGATGTGCGAACCCCAAGCTTCAACAAGCTCCCATCACCATCACTGTTACCCCCCCTCCTCCATTTGGCGATAGGTAACCAGGCGGCGGCGGGCTGACGGGGTCACTGCCCACTTACTCGGGAATCGTATCTTCTCGACATGGTTCAATTCGATATGGCGATTAACTGTGGGAAAAAAAAAAGAAAGGATGAGTTTGTCTGGTCCCTTCGTCTGTCGTCTGCAGGCGCCTAGTGCTTGTCTGTTGCGTGGTGATGTTGTTTTGGTTTGGTTTGTATTCGTCAACAAACCGGAAGCTAGAGGTGGAAGGCGAAAGGCTGATTGATGCTGAGGTGCAGCAATGGCAGTGGACTTCCTTCAGTGCTGTCAGGTCGCCCTGGAGCTCTAGGCAAGCAAGCATCCAACGCGTCAGGTACCTCCTTGACAAGAAGGTCCAGATTGCCCGCCCGCGGCCCGCCAGCTGCCAACTGCCTGCCGGATTCTCTGGATAGCAGTCTGACGTCTTGTCCGATGGCCACGCTAGTCCCATCTGGGTGTAGCATGGTGCGCCTAGTGAGAGAGCTCCCCTTGCCGTTGCCCGGTTGCTCAGAACCTCAGCGCCCGAAATCACCCCGCTTTCCCGCTCCAGCAGGGTTCCATGGTCAAGTCCCGCTGTTAAGCTTGTGGGTGGCCACTCGACTGGCTGCTTAACAATTATCGCTAAGCAATTGCCTAGATCCGGTCGCCTCCTCCACCTCAGCAAACTCCTCCTTCCAACCTCCACAATTCCGTCACTCAGTCGCGACACGGCTTCTTTCTCTCTCTCTTTCAGCGACTTCTTCCTCTGAACATCCGGCAACCCCACGATCACCGCATTGGATCTCGGTCCTCTTGTCTTGTCGCCCAACTCTCTTGTGCTGTGCTGGCGACGAATACCATCGGTTCTCTGAACCACCGACGCGTCATTCTTCTCTCGACATCCAGTTGTTCGCGAGGTCCCCGGCGATCCCTCCGCATTCTACCTACGGTACTTTGTCGACCCTCTAACGGCCCGCGTGGAGCTTGGACCTCTGAAGGGAAGAAGGACATTGACACCACCAACACTTGGGACTGCGACCAACACAAACCGAATTTGTCGCCAAGTCTTGTCCGTTATACTTTCATCCGTTCCAACCTTCCGTCCGCCAGCATCCGACATTCTCGTGATCCGCTATTCGGATTGTTGCTTCCTGGGGCCAGACAACTGCCGCATAAGCAGCAACAAGACGACCAACAAAACAACAACCGGCATCAGCACTACTTTGCCTTGCGCAAACCAAGGAGGGACATAGTTGAGGATTTGCTAGGTCTAGCTGCAAGATTCTAGCCTGCCAGCGACACATAGCATTCAGGATCATTTTCTTCGTTCTTTGTTGAGACAGCCTCCTCTTGGGCAGTCCACTGTCTCCATCGTTGCTAGCTCTACTTTTCACCCGCGTAAAATATCTTTCTCTGTCTAGTGCCCGCATGAGGATCCGCTCTCCACGCATGTCTTGAGCCATCTGCAGTAGACCGCGCGCGCGTCAGACAGAAGTGGAAGCTCTCCAATCGTATCCGAACAAGGCTGGAAGTTCGCTGTCCCTTGAAGCCGTACCTACGTACATACATACCCCAAAGCTATCCGACTTGACCATTGTGTCGAGAAGCGCCATCATGTCTGGTAAGCAACGCAGTCATACAATGTTATGTTTTCGTCTCGCAATACCATCAACCAAGCTAGCCCCAGTGCCAGCTCCCACCACCCCATGCCGTTTCCCAATACCGAGACGTCAAGCCCCTCGCGAGCTAGAGCTAACCACGATACGCGATGCTAGAACCCGAACCGCGCCGATCGGTTAGAGCCACAAAGGGCCAGCACAAGGCGCTGGAACAACTCGACCAAATCGACATTCCCAAGAAGCGCGGGAAGAAGCAGGCCAAGAAAGCAGTCCCCGAGCCAGAAGAGCCCGAGGAAGAGATCATCCGATGCGTCTGTGGCGCCACCGAACAAGATGAGGATTCCGGCGAGCCTTGGATTGCCTGCGACATGTGCGGCGCCTGGCAGCACAACATCTGCATGGGCATGAGCCAGTATAGCGAAGATTTACCTAAGGAGTATTTTTGCGAGCTGTGCAAGCCCGAGAACCACCAGGAACTGCTCAATGGCATGAAGAACGGCGAGAGGCCCTGGGAGGCCAGGCGCAAGGCCTTTGAGGAGGAAAAGGCAGAGAAGCGGAGAAGAGGCAACAAGAAGAAATCCAAGAGGGTTAGCGACCACAAGGACGAACTCTCCCAGGCCTCCCAGAAACCAAAGCCATCTCCGGTACCAGAGCCCAAGAAGGATGCCAAGAGTGCAGCTGGACAGAAGCGCAAGACCGCAGAACCTGCCCCAGAGAAGGAGCCCAAGGTATGTTACGGGTTTCACTCTTTGTCTTGGTTGCGATACTGACTTTTTTACAGGCAAAGGTCCGAAAGGTCACAGAGACCCCAGCTCCACCTCTCCCATCATACAAGGCCCCCGATGACATCGCCGGCAAGATCAGTGAGCTGCCAGAGCTTCGGCAAGGCGCCGCCAAGCTCCTTTCCAAATCTCTCGTGCACTCTATTGGAGTTGCCGAGAAGAAAGGGGCGCCGATTCCTTCCGAAGGCGTATCAGCTACCGCGGAGAAGTTGGCTATTCAGATTGAGCGCGCTGTCCATGATTCGCACTCGCCGACTGCCTATAGCGGTCAGATGCGGACACTAAGCTATAACCTCAAGACCAACCAAGACCTCACTACCGGTCTGCTTAACCGCACCCTTACCCCTACGATGCTGGCTTCCATGACAACAGAGGAGCTGGCAACGAAGGAGCTGCAGAAAGAGACTGCCGAGATGAAGGCGAGGGCAGAGAAACAGTCCATCATGATCACCGAGGATGTCCCCAGGATACGGAAGACGCATAAGGGCGAGGAAGTTATTGGGGACGAGAGTTTCAACCTTTCGACTGATGTTTCCTCCGCCCCCGTGCGTAGGCCACCCCAGGAGACAACTGAGCCCCCGAAGAAACGCGTTAAGGAAGAGGGACCGGATAGGGCTGCTCAGGGGACGGCTTCGAAGCGGTCTTCCAGAGATCTGACTGTGGACACTCAGAAGTCGCCTAGCACAGGGAACTTTGATATCAACAAGGTCTTTTCAAGTGTCAAGTCGCCTACTCGGTCACACAACAGACGCCCATCTGCCATGTCTACTTCGACAGGACCTGGAGTTGACGCAGATGTCGACCGCCTTTTGGATGACGGCACTCAATCCCCGCCTTATTCCCCGAAGGAGGAAATTCTTGACCCTGATGTGGTGTGGAAGGGAAATCTGGTGATGAATACCATTGCAGACTTCCAAGTTACTGCCAAGCATATCGGCGGTGCTAGGCTCAAGGAGTCGATCGGTTTGGAATGGGACAAGTTGATGCCCAAGACACTTACTGTCTGCGGACGGATTGACGAACAGCAGGCTATTGTATACCTCTGTGGTCTGAGATACAGTCTTCCCACTGATGTGGTAGTGGTGAACTTGCAGCCTACGTCGGCGGCCTCCAGGCCCCAGTTTCAACGCCTGGTTGACTATTTTGTGTCCAAGAAGCGATACGGAGTCATAGGAGACAGAGGGGTAGCGAACGTCCGCGACACCTACCTCGTTCCCGTGTTGCCCGGCACAGGTCAATACCCAGAGTTCATGCTCAACCTGGCGGATAACCATATTCCCGAGACGAGGACGGAGCCAATGTTGCTCGGCGTATTTGTCTACCGTAACGATCCTGATACCATTATGCGGCTACATGGAACTAATGACTATAACCAAGTAGTGGCGAACCAGTCCACCAAGGTTCACACGAGCTTTGCGCAGACACCGGCACCATCATCGCCAGCGCTAGCGAATCTCCCTTCGGGCCATCGTCCCTCGCTCTCCACGCCCGCGTTCTCGCCGACATCTCCTCAGGGCACGTTCCCTAACTACCCTACCCCGAGGCACAGTAGCACCCCTTCACAAGTGCCACCACAACAGCAGCAACCGCAGCCAACGCCACCGGCTCATCATCCAGTGAGCCACATGCAGCATCCCGCCGTGGACCAGGTGCAGAAACAGGGAGAAGACATTGCCAGAGAAGTTCTTGGTCATCTGATCACTAGTCCAACGGTTGCCTTCCTGTTGCCTCAGGCTCACAAAATGTCCCGTAAGGAATGGGAAGTGATCAAGAAGATCTACGAACGGGATCCCAAGGCTCGCGATGACCTCCCTTACCTTAGCAATGTTTTGGAGAGGGAAAGCACCAATGCACAGGCCAAGGCTGCTCAAGCTCAGCAACAGTCCCAGCAGCATCCGATGCATCAACAGCAACAGCATCAACAGCAGATGCATCATCAGCCTCACCATCAACAACATCACCCACAACACCAGGTTCAGCAGCAGCAGCAGCAGCAGCAGCAGCATTTGCCGCAGCACCCGCCCCAACATCAACCACAACACCAGGCTCATCATCAGCCTCAGCCTCAGCATCAACAGCAACACCAAGTTCATCACCCACAACATCATCAGCCTCAGCATCAGCCACAGCAGCAGGCCCACCATCAACCTCATCCTCCTCCACCGCAGCATCAACCTCAGCATATGCAGCATCAGCAGCATCATCACCAGCAGCAGCACCAGCAGCAACATCCACCACATCAACCTCAGCATCCACCCCAGCATGCTCCTCATAATGCTCCTCAGCACCAACAGCAGCATCAACCACAGAACCAAGTGCAACACCCACCCCAGCATCAGGCTGCTGCTCAACCACACCCGCAAGCGGCTCAGCCAACCCCACCGGCCTCTCATCATACTCAACCGCCTCAGCATCAGCAACATCAACAACCACAACCGCAGCACCCGCAGCCTCACCCCCCAGCCCAGCCCCAAATTCATCCACAGCATCACCAACAGCACTTCACTCCGCCATTGCGAAACACTCCTATTCCTCCCCCGCCCATCCCACCGGTAGCCGCCGGCGCTGGTGGTCCTGTTAAGCAAACGCCCATCCCGCCTCCGCCCATTCCTCCCCAGGCTACCACAGCAGCAGCAACCGGCCCTCCTCCCGCCTAGAGGGGCGACGGACAGCGGACAAACCACCCGGACTCAGCAGCAGCGGTCAGGAATAGTAGTAGTAGCAACGGCAATAGTACGACGCCTGCAGCAGCGACAAAGCAAAGCGACAAGAAACAACCGCCGAGCACAGCGCGAAGGGAGGAGAGGGGATCATCAATCTTGGGAATAGGATTAGGGTCAGCATTTAGATCAAAGGTTACGGCATCGGCATCAGCATCAGCTGCAAAATCAGCGTCGAATGCAAAACCAGCGCTGCCATGGCTTGATACCGATCTCGAGCATCTCGATCGTCGTCCTCATCTCCCCCCTCCTCATTATCCTCACACAACAACAAACCCTTCGCCGCGAAGTCCGTTGGTTGCCGCTAGTCCGGTAGTTGATTATCAACAACGACACAGAAGAAGAAGAAGTGATAGTACTGCAGCAAGTAGTACAACTGGTAGCATTATTGGTGGTGTTGGTGGTGCTGGTAGCACTTATGGAGGTAGCATAGCAGGTGGTGGTGGAAGCAGACATCAGTCTCCCTCGGCCAACTCGGTTGCATCATCTGTTCGATCATCATCCGTTTTGGGTGGGTGGGGTACCAATCCGGGAACGGGTCAAGCAACTCCGTCCAGACCGACGCCCAGGAGAAGAAGATTGTTGTGTTTGCAGCCGACGGCGGAGAAGCAAAAGAACAAGACGAAGACGAAGGTAAAGGATGGGATGATGGAGGGGTGGGATGATGTTGGGTCTGATTAGAAGCTGGAAGCTTCTCTCGGAGACCATGCCTGCCTGCAAGGACAGGAAGCCAGGCGGGATTGTTGGTGGAGGGGAAATGAATTGGTTTCTTGAGCGGTGGAGAGGGAGATGTGAGAGAGGCTGGGGTGGAAGTTCGTCCCAGTGTCTGTTGGAATGGGATTGAGGATAGGTTATTGGAGAGTTGCATACCTTATGTGAGAGGAAGTGATGGTGTGATGGAAGCGGGACAGCGAAAAATGAAGCAGAATAGGAAAGGAGAAAAGGAGGAAAGTTCAGGTTTACGTTTCTTGAGAGGGAGAGAGAAAGAAAGAAAATAGGGGAAGAGAAGATCTTTTTTGTGGTTTACGTTTTTTTTTGGGGGGGGGCGTATTTAGGTTATTACGGTTACGTTTTCTAGGGGAGGAGTTAATCAGGCATCACCATACTATGCCCGTTTGGTCCTATGGGGTTTCAACCCCCGTTCTTGCTCGGAATTGTTGCTCAAATTGCTCTTGTAGCTCTGGCTCATTAAGTTTGATATTCTTGGAAGCGTGGCCTGTCGGCTTATATGAGATTCTTGTCACTCGCTAGAGGACTTTCCGTAGTGGTGTTGACACTTGACTTGAGATGCTTGAAAGGCCATGGTCGGTCGGACCTGGCTTCGGGTTGTCCCTTGTGCTGGTTGACGTCGGACAATCAGTTTCATAGTAGCTATACTGTGTAGCTCGTGGCTTCTGTATGGGATAGAAAATGATTAGCAGGCGGCGATTTTGTACCGGTTCGCGAAGCAAGAGCTCATCCGTGATGTGGTAGTTGGCTCGACGTTAATGAGTGACTCTCTCTCCATTGACCACTCTCGCTCATCTGGATGCTGTCTACTCAGTCATGTTTCCAATGCCGATCGGTGATGGATCTTGGGCAAAGTCTTTTCCTGAATTTACATCAAGTTCACTTCACTTCATCAAGCAGATATAGGTAGGTCCTTTCGTATAGCTTCTCTTATTGACCTAGCAAATGGTCTTCTCTCGGGGTATATGCATGACAGCAACAGTAACGAAAACCAACCAAAAAAAAAACACGCCATGCTCTTTTTTTCCTGAACCAAACTCAAAGATCCATGCCCACCAGCTATGCCATCATTCACATTCCCATTCCTCTCAAGATCACGCAAACTCGGCATCCAAAACTCTCCATCCCATCCTCTCCCGTTCCCAATACCTCCCCTCCTCATCCACCCCTCCATCCCCGTCAACACCCACCCTCCGATCCCCCACTACCGTCCCCCTCCTGCCCGGCGCATACGCATATCCCCCATCCCCTTCCATAACCATTCCAGCCCCTCCCACCCCTCCCATCCCTCCCGTGGTGTCCAGCGCACTCACAGGGATATCCACACTCCCCAAGCCCTCCAACACCCGTCTCGCCTTCTCCGCCACAGCCCTGTTAGCAGCTGTCTCCGCCCTCGTCTGGTCCAATCGCTCCTGCATTAGTTGGATTAACTGCTCGCGAGCCTGATGTGGCCGGTACTCGTTAAGTACATGGTGGAAGTTGAGGAATAAAGTGCGCAAGTCCGAGGCTTTCTGCGAACCGGCGGCAGGGTCGACGGACATTATGCCTAAAAGCTCGAGGTAGTTGAGGAGGAGGGATTTGGAGAGGCGTTTGAGGTGGAGGTGGAGGGTGTCGTGGGTGTGTTGGGAGGGGCCACCGGGGGCCGTAGTGGAAGGGGGAAGTTGAGAGGTGGGTTGTTGGGAGGGGAAGATGGAGGTTGCTTGGGTGTCGGTTGCTGGTTGCGTGGTGGATTGGGAGCCGTTAGCGGTTATTTGCGAGTCGGATGTGGTAGTGCCCGTGACTGAGCCGGGGAGAGGAGGACCGAGACGTTCTATGCCGGCTGATTCGAGGGGTTGGAGGGATTCTTCTAGCTTTTGGGGAGTTAGTAATCGGTTGCGGTTGGGAGGAGGGGGTGGGTTAGCAAATGGCGGGAGTAGGGAAGACGTACAGATTCAGGTTGCCCGTATAATCGCCACGTTCCATCTTCCGGCTCGGCTGGCGGTTGGAGGTAGATGAGGTCTGAATCGGCGGGGAGATGTGGGACGCGGACGATGTCTTGGACAAGGACGCCTTGTTGAGAAGCATGTTGCTGTTTGAGGTCGGCGAAGGCCTGGAGGTTGGAAGGAATGAAGGCCTTCCAGAAAAGAGGAGGATCGGGGAAGAAGGAGGCGAGGGCCGAATTGTCCTCTTCAGAGTCGGCCATGGTGGGCTGGAGCTGTTGGTTGTGTTTGTGGAATCGTCGCAATCGAGAGGGCGAGTGGTGTTGGGCGCCAGGTCGCGAAGGTGGTGCGCGGTACTTGTTCGGTAAGATGCCGGGTATTTAGGTATGAAATTGGTGTAAGTTCCTGTCTTTTTTGACAAAAATAAAAAGAAGACAAAAATTAAGTAGAGAGCTGATCTAGGTACGTATATGATGGAGATGAGCTGTGGTTGCCATGGGAAAGCAGTTGTTGCGTCGAAGCGTGTTTGGAAACCCCGGCCTCAATCAATTAATTGCAAGTGACGTTGCCGGCAAGTGAATGGTCACAGGCAACCTACAGACACGGCAAAGTAGCGGCAATCGATAAGAGCTCTCCACTTGGAGCTCTCCCTTGCCGCACTTCACACTAAAGCTGGGGTAAGTGTGGCTGAAGCTTGAGGTAGTGGGTACATACCTTAATGCACCTTGGACCTTAAATGCTTAGGGTAGCTCCACAAGAGACCTTGACGTTGCAGCCTCAACCGCATCGAGTCGCGATTCGCTCATCAGTTTCACGAATGTACAGTCTGACGACTTCACACTCCTCGGCCTAATCCAAACATTGAACACTTGAAGGTTCATCGGCAGTATTTCCGAGTGGAATTTCAGTTTACGACTTCTTATACATTCGAAAGCTCAACAAACACCTCCCAAACTCTCACCACCATTCTCACCCTCACTCACTCTTACCCATCGCCTGCTGCTTAGATCACTATTTCCATCTCACCCAGGACTTCGTAACAATGGCCGACGTACGTGCCCTCTTACGCCAACAGCGCGCCGCGCGCAGAATCGAACACCCACACGCTGCCTACACTGACGCCGGCAAGCTCGTCTGCGTCCTCTGCCGGGAAAACATCAAGACTGAAGCCCTCTGGGACGGTCACATCCGCAACACCGGTCATCGTCAACGTCTACATGCACTCCAACAGCAGCAGCAGCAGCAGCAGCAACTACAAGGTGAAACGCACGAGGAACCAAACGAACACAAGCGCAAGTTCGACATCCAACAAGACGACGAAGCCACCTCCCCCATCTCTACCGATGAAACCGACCGCGCATCCAAGCGCACCCGCCCCAACACCTTATCCCCAGAACCAGGGCCGGCGCGGCCAACCTCAATCCCAGCAGATGCCACGAAGCTACCTATCCTTACCGGGCAACAATCATTCCCCCCAACAGCCGGCATCGAACTCTCCATCCCTTCGCGACCAGCAACACCCGCAGATGCCACGACAACGCCCAAATCAACCGGCGGACCACTACGCCCCTTCTCACAACTATCTGAGCAACAACACTCGCAACCACCAACTTCCCAGCCACCCTCCACTCCCGCCCCTTTAACTTTCACCAAATCTGCCCCAGCCCCAGCCCCGACCTCAGCGGACGCCCCCCAAGCACCGCAGGCACCGCAAGAACAAGTAGACGACGACCTCTGGGCCTCCTTCGAGGCGGACCTTCTCGCGCCCCCTAAACCTCCCGCACCCGTGCTGGCAGCAGGAGAAGAGGCCGTGATTTCCGCCGCACCCGTCTCAGCAGCAGAAGCAGCAGCCGCCAAGTCCCACGACGAAGAGCATTCCCTCCGCCGAGCGGAAAAGGACATTGAAATTGAAGACGAGCGAGAGGAGGCGACGAGGGCGTTGGAGACCGAGTTTGAGGTCATGGAGGAGTTGGAGGCTAGGGCAAGGAGGTTGAGGGCGAGGAGGGAGGCTTTGAGGGCTGGAAAGGTGGGTAGTCTTGCCCCTTCGGAGGGAGAGATGGAAATTGAGTCAAGGGTAACGACGGCGCCAGTGGGAGGGGAAAAGATGGCTAAGACGAGTGCGGCTGCTGCTGTTTTGGCTGCGTTGGGGAAGGAGAACGCTGAGGCTACGGCGAAGGGGAAGGTGGTGGAAGACGAGGACGACGACGAAGATGACGAGGATGATGAGGATGATTGGGATGGGTTCCGGTTCCATGCTTAGGACGCTTTTAGTTCCCGGCAATGGCAATGGGTCAACTCGGTGTGCATCTCTACGTGGCTATTCTCAATGGAAAGACTAGAGCAAATTTGTACTCCCGAGACCCCCATCGATTACAAAATGACCAAACTCGATTGAGAAGGGTGGGACCAAAAGCCAACGGTGAGATACGGTGTCAGAGAGCAAACCCTTTGATGGCCTTCCAACGGCCAATTCGAAGGCGGGATGAACACGACTTCCCAGAAAGGCTCAACCATCAACAAGTTTGCCTCTGTTCACACAAGCGTAAACTGTCATCTGACTCCTTCCCGATCTGGCAAACACTTGTTCCTCCACACTTCATGTCTTCAAGTCAAATGATGAAGCCTAGCGTAATGGAGGACAGAGATGTTGTTGACAGCAAACTGTTTCGAATCCGTTGGGATGGCAGCAAAACCTGCTTATCGTTGAGTGACTTGTTCCCCGTATGGGTGTTACCTCGTCCATGAGAAAATGACAAGATGTCACCAAACGTGGACAGCAATCTGGATCATCCAAACGGCAAACGCACTTCGTTCACTCGTTCACTCAAACACCCGGTCCTCGTCCGCGGGCCGTTGAATCAATGGCCACTCGAGAGATGTATAAGAACCCCCTACACTCTCCCTTCTCCCAAAGCCCGGAATCTCTCCTGCATCACCATCACCATCACCTTCACCATCAACATCACAACCACTTCCTTTACACACTTCAACCACACTAATCCAAATCCCCTAAACTACATCACACCTCTCAACCACAACTCCTCACTTCCCAACCAAAATGTCCAGCCACCAGACTCCCACCACCACCATTGCCTCCGAGCAGACCAAGGAGACTACTGTCTGCCCCACCGGGACCGGGACCACGACTACCACCACCACCACTACCGTCATCGAGACCACCGCTACCAGCACGGAGCCCACTCAGTCTGCCGCCGCCGCCGCCGTGACTGAGAAGAAGGATGAGGCCAAGGAGGGTACTAGCAAGGAGGGGAAGAAGTAAAGGACGAGCGAGGTCTGCGAGGGGGGGGTGGGTGAGTGCCCAGTTTAGGCTAGGCTAGGATCAGTAGGAGGTGGGAACTTGGGCTTGGGCCACGATCACTCACATTCACAGCAGCACCTTTTTGGCAAGGTGAGGGAGGAGTGCAAGTCATACCGAACTGAACCGAGACATTTATTCTATCATTCGCCTGGGGCTGGGAGTCAATGGAGGAGGAATAGAGGAATTGGCATGGCATGGTATGGTATGGTATGGTCAAGTTGAGAGAGAAGATTCTTGGTATGTACCTACATACAAGTAAGGGATGACAGTCTAACGGAAAATGTGGTTACCTACCTACCTACCTACTATGCACGCCACGCTATTACGGCCCCAGTTGAGCTATTGTGAGGGAACTCACTCTATGAAGTGGAAGTGTGAGCTTGAGGCGCAAGATATCACCTGCGGACGGAACCAAGAGAAAATTTAATCAAGACATATGATATCGCGGTGATTGTTGTTGTCTCAACTAGTAAATCTTGGAACTGAGGATAACGAGCATTCTTCCAATAACTTTGCAAAATAAAACTAACTGACAAGAGAACCTACCTCATTCACACCGTCCCGTACTCATCCAAAGCTTCTGCTTGTAACACTCACTCATTTCTTCGCAGTCACCGTTATCCACCTTTGCTGATACCGAACCAACATCCAATATCCATACCTCCTCCTACGCCCCTAGACTTACACCCTCCCCTTCCCACTACTAAGCTCCTCCCAAAACCTCCTCAACCTCCAAACCCTCCCGACCCCTCTCTCCTCCTCCTCCCTCCTCACCCTCCCCTCCGCCTCTCTCACCCTCCCCATCCAAACCTCGCCAATCCACCCCCTCAGCCCATCCTTCACCCTCTCCCTCTCCACCGCTCTCTTCTTGGCCACCAACGCCGGCGCCACCACCACTTTCTTTTTGGTCCCGGTCCCAGAAGGAACGCACTCGGCCGGCAAGACACAGCGCTCAACCAGCTGCTCGGCTGAGGGACGGGCGGCGAGGCGACGGGCGAGGTGGATGGAGGCCAACTTGCGGGCGAGCTTGCGGGAGATGAGGGCCGTGTTGGTGAGGAAGATGGAACGCCGGATTAGGTCGGGGAGGGAAGGGCGGGAGGGGGAGGTGAGGGATAAGGGCAGGAGGAGGCGGGCGCGGCGGAGACGGAGGGAGTGTAAGGTGGGAGAGGTGGAGAGGGTGCGGAGGTGGTGGGAGGTCTGGATTTTAATTAAAGGAGTTAGTATAGTTCTTGCTTGTGGGTCATGAAGAAGAATACCTCTAGGATTGGTTTGATGCTCTTTCTCGGAATGGACATGTTAACGGAGTGAAGAAATCAAGGTCAAGGTGGCTGGCTACAAAACGTGACAAGATGGATATCATGTGATTGGTGACTGACAAGTGTAAATATTGTGTAATAAGAACAAACTAGGGCGACACCAGAACGGATGATAAGAAAGAAGAGTTCAAATGGTATCTAGGAACTGTGGACTCACTTTCGAAGCTGAGAACAAATCGCAGACGTCTAGATGGCTCAGAATCTCGTACAAAACTTCGTTTGGTAAGTCGGTCAGTTGCACATGATGTCCAGTCTCTTGAAGACCCGTGTTGGATTCTTCCCGGTTCTCGCTGAATCTCACAACTGTAGCCGTGCTAGGACTGAGACCAGTAGGGGTTTTGTTCATCCCTCCTGTGTCCATGCCATGCCATCCCCTCCAAGGTGCCTCGGACTGCTCTGTTACGGGCATTGGGGTGTTTCCAGAAGCCAACAGCGCCGTTTGGCTTAGCTGGCTGGCAAGGTGCACACTGGAGTTTCCCTCTAGTTGCTCTTCATCCCCCCCTCGTTGTTCAACAGTGGGCCATGACCACATCTGCCGATGGCCGGCTCCTGGTTGGAGTGGCAGTGGCGCCATGAGCAAGGACTTTCTTGCTCAATCCGGCGACGTGCGTCTGATATTCTCGTGATCAGCGAGTTTGACGGACCGAACAAGTGTGTTAGCCTGGTCTGGCCTCGAAATCCTCTTCCAAGTTTGCCTCGTGTCCACTCTGTTTACACTTGAGCTCTCACGCAATCGAGAACTCTGGTAGCGGGGGGCTGAAGCGAGGAAGCGAGACTGTGTCGGAAGCAAAACGTTTAAGGAGCTCAGAACCGCGTCAATGTCGGATCAAGAGCGTGTCTTGCTCAGATACGCCTCCTGGTCTGCAATGTTGGTCTCCAGCTGGAATCCGGACCGGGCTGGTGGCTGGGGATCGTTAACCAAGATGAGGACGGCGAAGCGTCTTTGCCTGATGGAGTACAGTAGAATAGCTCGCAGAAATCACCGTGGTATTACTGCAAGGCTTTTTATTCGGGCTGTCATGTGTGCAGGAATCAGGCCTCCTCAGTCAAGCCGGCGGTCGCATATGATGAGATGTTACATGACAGGGAGGACCGAAGCGTACTAGGTGAGCGGGACGGAGAGATGGGTGGACCGGGAGGCCGAAAACGGCACCGTACTTTGTTGGAATGTATGTGGTCGAGGTATTCAGGTCCAGCCAGATGGGTGGATATGATGGTATGTGATGACCATGCCCAGCCAGAGAGGTCGCGTACAGGACCGTAATCGAGATAATCTTTGGCACAGTGAGCCGGGAGTGACGAGGATTGTTGGAGTCACGATATCATGACCGGCATGGTAAGGGCAAGGGCGAGTGAGTAGTAAGGTGAGCGACCTGAGTGAGTGAGGTAGGTGATGGCCGCGCGCAAACGTCACCACGTCTCTCGGATAGGTAAGGCACCGCGAATGGGGCGGGTCTGCGATTAGGCCGTTGTTTTGGACCAGACAAGAGTCAAACGAAGCAAATGCTCATTCACGTAAAGTGTGGTGAAGCTTGACAGAATGGAAATTGGCGAAGGGGTGGAAGTAGGAACATGACATTAGGTCTGGAAAATGATTGGCTCACGGTGAACCACAAGAAGTGGGCACCGGGTAGGATACAGGGAGCACAGACCATATGAGAGTCTGTGCACCAGTTTCACCAATGGCCGCTCTCCAGGCCGCGCTGTCGCTGGATTGCCCTGGTACCTGGCCAGTGGCCGCGGCCTGGAAAGCGCGACGAAGGACGGGACCTTGCATCCTTTCCCCCTCCCACCGTCTCCGTTCGCCGTTTCCTCTTCCGCGCGGCAATGAACCACTCATTCGAGGTCACAGTCTTTTGCTCTTTCCATTTCCGTCATTCACTTTGAGATGAGGTGAAAATCTCTCTCTCTCTTGTGTCCACCAGACCCCCTGCCTGGCCTCAAACACTTGACCGGAACATGATCGAAATCCACCTCCTCATTTTGATCACCACCGCCGTTGTCAACGTCAATCGATTCTGTTGAGCATATCCCGCGCCGCCCAATGCATCACCAACTCACCAATACCACCGCCCTTTACCTATTCTATTCTCTTCATCTGCATATCACGTCTTGCCGAGTCACAACCTGCTCGATCTAGCAACCGACGAGCGATGCTACCGGCGATGCTATGCTCGTTCTGGATAGTGACGCGGGCCTCGTCAAATCCATGACAACACATGTCTTGCTCACTGGGCACGTCTTGAACTGTTAAGCGCGCTGCGAATCACAATCACCAATTCCAGGACCCCCGACCCTGGCCAGAAAAACAAACACTTAATTCAACGGCTATCTCGGATGTGACGTTGGACATGGGGCATTGCCGCATCTGAACAAGAAACCCCTCCCTGTCGCTCATTGGCTGCTGTGACTGTGTAAGTCGACAAGGCGTCCAATGTCGTCCCTTTTCTTGCGCACCCTTTCTTGCCCGTCTTCGTCCTTGTCCAGTAGCCTTCCTGAACTGTTGCTTTGGGTCATGTTTGGCCGGGAGAGAAGGTCGGCGTGAGGAGGAGCTCTCCATCTCTTTTCCAGCCTGATCCGTGGCCACTCGGTTTCAAACCGTTTCGGCGGTGCGAAAACACTGGTTCATCCGGTCCAACACAGGGATCGCTATGGCTTACAGCAGGCCTGCGGGCCGCTAAAGGGCAGGTAAGGGTTCAGGCCTCAGGGGAGAAATCTGGGGGGCCAAGTCAACAGGGGGGCCCGGGGGGACAGAGCACGACCTCACCTCACCTGTCCTCTCACTGTTCAGGAGGGCTGGCGTGTCAAGTACTACACATCCGTCAAGCGACGGTGGACTGTGTAAAATTTCGATATGTGAACTGACGGCTAACGGCAACCGTGAGCAACTAGGTCCCCGACCAGGCCTAAGAATCAGACACAACAAACAAGATTGAATGTCGGGTCTCGAAAGAAACTCCGGATTTCAGCGAACCTGTTCACCGGTCTCACTTTTACTAGACACTCGCTAAACGATTGGAGCAAGACGCTCTACCACCTGGGCTTGAGCCTTGTGCAAGAAACAACGGACCACATTTTGTCGCCATATCAAGCAGGCTACCTATCCAAGGCTATCAGCTGAGAACAAGCTGGGCGAGCTGGGCAAACTGCTCATACTTCTGTCACTTCTCATACTTCTGTCACTTCTCAATATCTGCCTCTGGATAGTCCCGAAAGTGATCGAACGCCCGTCTGCTACCTCATGGCCCCGCCTGCCGTTCGTTCTGCAGCTCGGTCGCATACTCTAGCAAGCTCCTCAATCTCTGGACGCGTTCATGACGTGTCGTGGGGCTGGCCTCTTGTGATGCGGCCATGGAATTTCTCATCACTATCACGGCTCAACAATTGCCCCTTTTGGACACTCAAAGACTCGGAAAATCACGAGCCTCCACCGTTGAGAGCAGAGAGACACTCGCCCACTACACTACACAGTACCGTATACGAGTGGCAAATTGGCCTAAACAGTTTCCTCTCCTGCACATCTGATTTCACTAGGCTCGGAGTGCTGCAACTCTCAGTGGTGGAGGAACCACACATCCCTCCCGATCCCCTGAAAAAGTCGGCTACCATTTTCTCTCCTCAGCTTTTTGCACTCAGGGATGACAATAGCTTTCCTCCCCCATACCCCAGCTAGTCTAGTGAAACAAGATCGCACCTCTCCGCGGTCTGGACCAGTCAGTTTGCCAGCACATCGTCCAATTCGCTGCGATCCGAGCTCTGGCATGGATGTCTGTGGAAGATGGCTTTGGAACCATCAAGCCAAGCCCCTTCTCCTGCATGTCTAATGGTGCGGTCAAAACATACGTGCGAACGTCTGCAGGGACGGGGAAGTGAGGCGGGAAGAAGGTTTTCAAACATTGACTGCGACGCGGCACCTGAGACTCGGCTCGTCGGGGGAGTCTTTTACTGTGTACACAAGGGCCGAAGAAATGACGGTAGAGCAGCCGGATCACCAGAGATGGGCCCGATTTATGACCGTTTTTCAGTCTACTCAGGACGTATCGTGATGGGCGCCCAGGCCTGAGAAGAGTCGAGGGCAACTTCGCGAGCAAAGGCTGGTCGTCAGTTCGGCGACCCTCCCTCCCCACTCCCGTCTTACCCCCAAGGTAGGGCCGACCAATGAGACGACTTCGTTGGCTCCGTTGAGGCTGTTCCCAGACACCTCCCTCCGTTACCCGTCGCTCCCGAAAAGTGATCCGTCAAATCCCTGTTCTCAACTGTGACTCGATCGCTTCAGGCCGCTTCACGTCGAGCTAACCTTGTTGCTGCGTAGTGTAGCTTGTACCTTGCACAAGCTAATACGTTCGTCCTTTAGTGTCCTTCCCATCTTGGCATCTTGCGACGTCTGAATGGCTCCATCGCATCAACGCTACATGGGACGGCATGAGCAGCTATCACCACCGTTTGCACCATTTCAACCATTGCCCTTCACGTCTTACCACTGACTTACTCCGTCTGCTTTCTAGAAGAGAAGGCTGCCAGCCTTCTGTACATTTTCCGTTGGCGTAACGGCATCAACCCCTGCCGGATGCGTCAACTGGCCGAGGACATCTCCATCAGCTTTGAAACTTTTCTTTTCACCAACGGAAAAGGGCGATACTTGCGCAACCGCTATTCATATTCGTGTACGATTCCGACCAACTACCCTTACTAGCATTACATTCACGTTGTAACGGCTTAACAGATCAGTCCATCTCGGGCAATATACCGGATCTGGCACCAAATATCCGGGGTCTACAAAGTTTGATAGCCGCCAGAAGCTTCGCGCAACTGGAACATAACCTGTCTCGTATACAGATGGAAGATATGAGGGAACGGGCCGCTCCTGATCTTCTCGGTCATGAAAGCCGGCCGTGAATTTACAGAAACAAGGGGGATAAAAGAGGCCTCTTCGCCAGAAGAGACAATACACCGCGCAAATCTGTTGAAAGTACAGGGCAAGATCAACGCCTGGTCACCTCTGAGCGGCCTTGTTACCTTACAACTCCACTTTCTCCCTTGGCCCGTTGACCCGACCTGATAACGGAAACTCGACCACAGCGTCGCTTCATATCCGGTCACTACCGTCTCGTTTTCGGGTTGTCCCAGTTCTCCAAAAGGTCCAAGTGAATACCACACTTCTCAACCTGCAACCAACTCGATTTTGGAATGACCATGATTAGCTGCTTATCCTGGGAGAGTAGATCATTGATACTGCTTATTGTGATGGAACTTTCCTTCACTGCCAAGGTCAGACAAGTTCAAGGTCTCGCTCGGGCGGAACATATTCGGCCCTCATGTGTGTTGCAGAGTCGGCAAAGGCCAGCGTTGAAGCTGCACGGTATGTTCCTGGCCCCCATTTGGGCCACCTATTGAATGACTGGAGCAACCTCGCGAGCCCGCAGCAGTTCATCATCATCCCGCCTGTATCACCCCACAGGAAGCATGATGAAGTGTAAGTCACAGCCCCCAGGACGGAGCTGATCACTCAGTTGTTATGGGCAAGGTCTCACTCCCCTATCGATTCGTGCCAGGACAGAAGCAGGTAGTCCCCTCTCACTTCCGGCAACAGAAGGCTTCCCTTATGATATCTGCGTGTTTGTCGACCCTGACCCTCGTCTTTGCTGCCTCCCCTCCTTCTTCTCTCTTATTATTTATTTTTTTAAACAGAAGTATTTTTATTTTCTAGTTTTTGGTCCTCACGCACTTGAATTTCAGTCACATGATTATTGGATTGACTGCTCCGGGACCCAAGCGGCTGCCCCGTGAAGCAGGCCTCTGCCGGCTTTGTACCCTGACGAGGCTCATCACAGTGCCCGCGAGCGCTAAGAGATCTGAACCTGGCCAGACATCGTTGCCATCGTGTAAAGCTTCATGTTGAACTCAAACACACCGGCGCAATATAGCTCGACAAAGAAGGGGGGCAAACCCCTGAAGTGGGCTTCAAGCAATCACTAGTCAACGCTTGCCACGTCGACATCCTTCTTTGCAGACACTCATCTATGGTATGGGCTGATATGACGGAATCGAGAAGGTGTGCCACCCCGCGGAGTTGATATGGATGACGTTGAGGTCAAAGTTGACCCTCCCCACCGGGAGAACGGCGGAAGTTCATGTGAGAAAATGCTCCTGCGAGCGTGCGCTGTTCAAGTGTCTCCTTATTCCCGTCTGCTCCTATCAGCACACGGAGCGTGGCTGCAGTCAGGGCCGCAACTCTCCATGCCGCTAATCCAGGATCTTGCTGGTCCCAAGTTTGAATGTTCGTTGATAGAATTTCTGCGACTATCAAAGCCGGCTTTTGGGTGGAACCAATTGTTGTCCACGAGAATTCAAAGCCTTCTCGAGTTGCAACCAATCCGTGACATCAACTCCGCTGGGATTTAGCAAGTCTTTCGTTGACCATTTGCTGGCAGTACTGGCGAAGGAGGTTTCCATATTTCGACTTCAAGTACAGTGACCTATCCGTCCTGTGCCTCCGAAACCACCCAACCGTTGGCCATTACGCAATGCGGGGATTTGTCGTTATTTCATTGACTCGGATGTTAACATGGGCTTCAAAGGAGCCAGTCCATTTGGCTGTCCTTATTCTGGCGCCTCAACGCGAAAGAGTCTAACAGTGGCAGGAAACGACCGAGTGGTTAAGTTCTTGACCAGAGGCATTTATGTTCATTACGCTGCCTACGAGGTTCAATGGTTGGAAACCTTGCTTCTACGCTCAAGAACACACGGCACTCACACAGAAAAATGTTCGAATTTTTACTGTCACTATGACCGGTTTCGGCGAGTGAGCAATCTTTGTTAGCCGTTTTGGTCGCAACCCATTCACATATACAGCATAGACCAAGAACCCAACTGCTCCCGCACCCTTTCTCCTGCTTTCTTGCGGATCTTGTGGCCTTGCCCCTTCGGCCTACTTTAGGTCCAAACCCTGGTCTTAGCCTCCGGATCCCGGCCACCTGTACCGGCCGCGGCCATAACTGATGGCCCTGGAACCCACGCTAGCCGGATATCCTTCTGCCATGTGGGCCGCTTCAGAGTTGAGTCCTGTAGTGGCCGATTCCATTAGCAGACAAGATCCTCACAAGTTTATCTGCGTGTTTCTCCTTGATGGGCAAGCTGGCCTAGCTAAGTCCCAGAATGGAAGTGCCTAGCGGAAGTCAGTGGGGTGCACACGCAGAAAGAGGAAAGAGACAACAATGGTAGAACTGGGCAAGGGTATGTACATACACTCAATCGACGTTGTCAAGCGTTCTCAACGTCTGCTAACGCTCAGGCACCGTCCCATGTGGGTCGTGATAACATGACCATAGCAACAGGGGTCCGCGTGTATGCAAGGTCCACGAGGAATCGAGAGAACATGAACATGTACGAAGTACACGCATGCACCCATTCATACATGGTACATACACTTGTATGAACCATGTGGGAGAGTGCCACCAGAGCCAATGGGAACCGACTATGTGGAAGATGGAAAAACCGCGATAAAGCCAAGCCTTCACAAGCTGTCCAGTTCTAAAAGAGCGTGGCCGCTTGCTCATCAATTGAAGAGGACAAGAAGGGCCAAAAATAGAGGCTGGTTATGACCATACGGCCTTTACAGCATCTGTTCAGCTCATCGTCCTGTCCGCCCGTCACGACTTGGAAAAGAAAGGAAAGAAGGGTCTTCTCGGTGGCGGCCACTCCAAGCTAGGAACCATCGCTGATCTTGGACCAAAAAGAAGCTGGCTGGCCCCGGCTCATCTGTAGGACACACAGTTGTTTCAACAGCCTGGTGGGGAAGAGGCGTTATGGGGAGATCATGGTCAATGAGCCATGGTCGACGTGGCTCCTATGAAGGCCACTCTCCCGGAGGACCTGCGGGACATGGGGGGACGAGGCTAATCTGTCGGCATCTAGATGAGCAGGTCCGTCCAGGGTTAAGACAGCAACACATCTACACACATGGTACATACTCATTCTACCCCATCCATCACATACTGTGTCCTGCACACTGGCACATCCTTGGTTGAGATTGCTACTCTGAAATGGGCCGCAGGAGACATCCACTGCCCCTGTTTGTGCAAGCAGCTCTCTGCAATGTATGATTGACAACGTGATTTAGCACGGGATGTTCAGTTGAGCCAAAGAGGATAACTTTTTAGGCTTACCCACCCGGCATACCCACCGCAAGAGGACCCCATATGGGGCAACTGGTAACAGGCCCTGAACTAGGGAAAGAATGGCGACAGGTACCTACTACCCACCGGATATATGACCAGTGGGGAGAGAGTCGCCATCACCATCTCACAACGTGCCGTGTCTACTTTGGTTTACTATTACAGGTGAGGGATGGCAAAAAGACAAAACGAAACGAAAACGCCTCCCTACACAGTTCATCACATCACACACATGGGCATTACCTACCAACTCTCGATGCGTGGCTTTCGAAGCCGTTCGTGTGGTTGTGTTAACGGGCTTATAGCACTAGCTTGGTCGTAGGAGGTCCCCACCCCCCCTGTCCTAGACCATGGACCTACTGGACCGGCCGGGTCCTCTTTTTTTTTTTTCTTCTCTTCGTTGGACGACAAGGGGGAGGGAACGACACGACACAATACAGCATCTTGGGACCAGGGATGATGGAGATGAACATGATATCCATGACAAGGAAGAAGAGTATAAGTATGGCCTCGATGTCCTTGGTCGAAGAATAAACACAACCACCATATCAAACATACAAGTACCGGCCATCACCTCAATTCTCCACATCATCCGCCATTTCCTGCCTAACCTCTGCGGGACGAATTGACCTCGTCACCTCACCGGCAACCAAGCAAGGCACAATAAAGCTTGGACCGAGAGATTTTAATTATATCTTCAAGTCTACATTCCCTTGATCACTCAATTCACCTTTCATCAGCATACATCACTGTATGCCCTGATCTGGTCATCAATACGACTGCCTTTCCTCCCAGAGATATCCAAGTCTCTGTGCGGCACGGCATTCCTCCTAACCCTCTCACCCCCGGCATACGGAACGTTTCGCTTGTGTCCGGTCTGGATTTCTCTCGATCGAGTCGTCCCGAGTGTAAGTCATGATTCAGTCTTGAAGGAGTGGCTTCTATTTTCCAACCCTTCCCCCCTTTGCTTGCTCACCGCTGCTGGAATGCTGCTGTGTTACCTCAAGGAGGCTTGCAGGAGCTCGCAGCTCTCCAGTTAAGTGGTGTCAAAAAGAAAGGAGCGAAGTAAAAGAGGAGATGAAGAGCGCGTAGAAAGCACCACCAGAAGCAACGATAACAAAGTTTATGCTTGTGCTAACTCGTGTTCGAAGATTAGACAGATATAAAGAGATCAGGAGAAGCGAAATATCGTTTGGATATTTGCTTCTTCAACGAACGTCGAACGGTCGGCTACCTGTTCCGCTTCCAACGGCCGCCATAACCCGGCTGCATCAATCATCGTTCCAGCCACTACACAGAAGGGGCTTACACCGCGATATCAAGACTACAGCAACACATAAAGCCACACTTCCCAACTGAGCCAAACCTACCTCACTTACACACCATCCACATCCGTCCACACCCGCCACTTTCCACCTCTACTCTTCCCATTCCACCCATCCAACCACACACCCCTTTTCCGTACCACTTACTACAACCCAAAATGTGCTACTTCGAGCAAACCCTCTGGTCCTGCGGCTACTGGAAGTGGGGAAACTTCCGCCAGCAGTGCAACAAGGAGTACCGCACGGGCGAGACCTGCGGGCTCAAGCTCGTCTATGAGACCAGCTTTATTCCTTCTCCTTGCAAGATCTGCGAGCAAATCTCCAAGAAGGATCGAAGAGTACGCAAGATGAGGGAAGATATCGCTCGTTGGCAACGCGAGGGCAACAGGATGGCCACCATAGAAAAGACGCAGCATGATATTGATGGGGTGGAACACCAGATTCAAGACTTGTGGAGGGGGCACCAGGAGAAGCAGAGGAGTATTTGTTGATCAAAAGTTGAGCGTGTTCGTTGTACTTGGGTTTCTCGGCCTGTTCTGGGAGTATGTTATTTCCATCATGGCTTTTCTGGTGTTTTTTTTTTCCAACCTTATTTCTGGTTGGTTAGAAAATGGAGGATGAACGGGTGGTAACGGGTGGTGACATGAACGAAGAATGGGGTGGTGGTGGATGGGGAAATGAGGAATTCGGTGGTGGTGGTGGTGGTGGTGATGGTTGAGTGGCCGAATGCTACGATGATGAAATGACTTCATGGTAATGGTTTGATGATTACGGAAGAAGAAAATTTGGGACATGAAGGACGACGAACAAAGAGAAAAGAGACGAGATGGGACGGGAAGAAGAGGCAAAGAAAAAAGCACAAAGAATGATTGGTTCAGTTTCCTTACTATGGTTTTCATTTGTTCATATATACCTGCTAGGTACAGTTACGTCTCATAGCGGTTGGCTTTTCTTCACTAGTTACCAATGCACATGTTCTTGTCAGGTCTTTGAAATTGTCTTTGTCTAGTGATTCAACAATGAGAGGTGTAAGTTCATTATCCTTGCTCTCCCGCTCGGGAGGTAGAACATGACAGGCAGGTAAACGGCACAGCGGAAGGTGATGATTAAGGTACACTCCCGCTCGGGCAGAAGTGGGCTACCGTACCTTACGTTGATCCTTCTGATCCCCCAAAGGAACCACTGTGTTCCCACTTTAAAAAGAAGACGCCGAAAAAATACACGAACAAAAGCCCGAGAGACAGGAAAGCTCAGAAAAGCGGATAGGCGTTGAGAAGGGAGATAGATCTCTCTCTCACATCCAGTAGTCCGTCGGTCAGCCAGTTAGCCAATCCAGTCACATGAACTCACAAACCCAGCAGCGCTAGCCTGCCTGCGCCGGGCTTCAAAATCTACCTAGTCATTTCGAGCTTCTCGCATACCTTATTATCTTCACAGCTCTTCTTCTAGGCAAGTCTCATCGCTCACATCACATGGGTTGCTTCGCATGTCTAGACACACCATTGATTAATGCCACCCGTCGTATGGAGAGTTAAAGCAGGAACGGGAGCAAATCAGGGTCAGTCAGTCAGCCTCTCGATTCGCTCTGAACTCCATAGACTGGAAGTTGGCTACTAGAAAGTTACAATTCAGGAGTGGGAAATGCTAGCTAGACAACAGGCCTCTCTCTCCCTCTGTGTCAACAAAGATAGCCACTAATTAGTAAACCCTGGGTACCTACCTACTTAGGTAAGAAAGAAGAAGCACAAGAGCCGCCAGGCAGGCTTTACAGGACAACAGGAAAGCGATTGCCTCCCGTCCTCACACAACTTGACTTGAGCGGTACTCCCATCATCATCATCATCATCATCATCATCATCATCATCATCATCATCATCATCATCATCATCATCATCATCATCATCATCATCATCATCATCATCAATTCCAGTCCCCACAACATCCCCCCGGATGATGGGGGCGCCAGACGTATCAAACGAGTGACTTTGAGAGTCTGCGAGTAAGACCATGCCATGGCCATGCCATGCCATGTTACTTACTAGACCCTACATTCAATTGTCTCACAACCGCGCACTAGACAGCCCTGTTCTTCCCGTGAGTAAGTAGCACAGCTCTTGGTCAAGATGATACCTACCTAGTGTAGGTAAGATAGGTAAGGTAGGTTAGAAAGTTGACTTGACTCGCTGGGGTAAGAGTGGGGTGGTGGTCAGCACCGGGGAAGGAGGGAAGGAGGGGGACCGGGGGCCGGATGCGGGATGCGGGATGCGGATGCGGATTTGTAACGAGAAGTACCTTCCTTACGGTACCTACTAGGGAAGGGAGAAGGACTCGGAGACTCGAGCAGATCTTCAGCGAGAGGCAGGCAGACAGACAGACAGACAGACAGACAGACAGAGGGCGGAGCTGGAGTGGGAGCTGGAGTGGGAGCTGGAGTTGGGGATTGTAGCATGGAGAAAAGAAGCCCAGTGTGTACACTGTCGATGTGAGCATCATGGGCGCACTGGGTGGTCTGGAGAATGGGCCGTGTAGTATTTTGTATTGTGTGGGTTTTCTTGGTGTGAGCGGGAAGTTCCCATTTTCCCCTCTTTTTTTTTTTTTTTCTTCGCCTTTCCGGGTTTGAGGCCTCCATTTGATGGGATTGGGGTGATTATTTGGTTAATTCAGTTCCCATTTTTGCTTCAAGGTTTTGCTGGGTGGGAGCATGGAGATAGAACGGGCGCTCAAACATCAGACAGGGAAATCAACAAAGTGGGTAAGAATTTCTTGATGGATATAGTTACATCTCTTCGCTCTTTCACGCCATATTGTAGAACGCCTTTGGGCATATACTCTTTTCTGTTTCGACCAGTGTCCCGTTATTCCTCTTTCTTATGTGTTCTCAGTTCTCGGCGTGGAAAGCCGCCATCACCTCCTTCTTTGTACTCCCTTTCTCATCCATGAATACAAGTAGAGAGTTGGATGAGAGAGTCAAACAAACTAGCAAATAGAAATAGTAGTAGTTCCCACTCCACCTCAAAATGGCGCCTTTTCTCCCTCTTGAGCTCCCGATTTTTTTTCTTCTTTTTTTTCTTTTTTTTCACGGGAACAGCGGCTGTCATCCATAAAGGTACCAAAGGGCCGCAAATCAGCCCTCCCACAAGTGCTAACTCTCGCTCCATCATCCCCACTGGGACGACACAAAGTTTGCGTTAGCGTGCGCACATGCGGTGTCATTGACGCAAACAAAGGGGAAGAGGAGGGGGGGCGAGATGCAGGAGTAGAACCGGGGAAGATCCCAACTGGACATTCCCGCCCAAAATGACTCTCCTCCAGCGGCAGGTGTCGGAAGAAGGGAGGGAGGGACGACTGATGATGAGTGGGTGGGTATGTGGGTGGGTGGATGTTGAACAGTGGCGGATAGTAAGGGCAGAACAGACTGTCTGTCCATGACTGGTGTGTGAGCGTCGCCTTTCTCCTTCCCCTCCCCCTCCAGTCAAGCCATGTCCAAGAATGTGGAGATTTTCGCACAAGAAGGCTGCCTTATCCAGCGAATGACGCTCGAATCGACTCGAACCTTGCCGTAGCCTATATGCGAGGCCCATAGAACAGGAACAAGTCGGGGAGACGGAGACGTGCCAGCTGGCGAATTGGGACGGAGGAGGGCATATGCGAGGACCAAGCATGTTTCCCTCCTTTTCGCCTGCCCCTCCGACGAGTCTGCGATGTAAAACTCTCGCTCGAACGGGGAGGTTAGAAAGCAGAGCGGCCTTGGCATAAGGTGACCTGGGGCGACCTCATCATTCGTGTACTTTCTTTTTTCTGCTGGTATCCCGACGCAGGCGTGGCCCCTTGGTAGGTCATCGGTCGGCTGCGGGCTAGACAGTGGAGACCTTTTGGTAATCGAAAATTCCGTTGTTTCCATAAGGAGCTGGGTCGCAGTTGAAGAAGCCGGATCTCGCGGGACTCGGAGAGGAAGAAGCCGAGAGCCATCTCTCTGCTACACCTGAACGGGCTCAGAACACAACCTGGTGACAGGAAAAAAAGGGAGGGCGACCGTAAGCTGGCCTCGCTAGTAGTAGACCACCAGGCCTCCAGGTCGTCCTTGGGTGGTACCGCGGCCTACAACGAGGCCATGGCTGGCTGATGTGACGTGCTTTGCTGTCCTTGCTTGCTTCCGAATGTTGCACGTCCTTCCGCTTTGGGGGTTACTGGCGCACCCTCCCTCTCTTCCTTCCCCTCGTAGCTCTCATTTCTCATCTCGATTTGTGTTACTCGTTCCACTCTCCGCGATAGCCATCTGCGGCGTGGCAGTGACCCAACAGGTGCCTCTGAAGCTGAACGGTGCACGGACTCCCAACGAGGCCTTTGTTCCACGGGAAGGAGAAGACGGAGGAATTGTTGGTCCTATGGTCCGAAGGAATGGGGGTGATGCATATGGCTGAGGTCGCATCTCGAAGAATATCCACCACCGATGGAAACGCAAAACTTTTCCACACAAGCCTCAAACTAGGACGAACTTTCGAGAGAAGGGAGCCGGGAAAGCAGACCTGTATAGGGATTAATATCTCTGGCAAGAGGGTATCAACTCGGAACTTGGTGAACGTGGCTGCCATTTAATGGACGTGCGCCTTGTCAACGTTATGATTGTTGGGGGCCGGAGAACTACACCACCATTGGTTGGCCCAAGGCCAACATGGATCCAGTCAATGAACAAAGGGAAAGGTGAGATTGATTTCTTGCTGTACAACGCATACGTACCCCCAAACTCGCCGTTTTTAACCTATCCTTGGCCCTATCCAACATTTTGGGCATCCAAGGCGGTGATGTATGAGACAAATGGAAGCTATATCCCACCTCGGCGGGTATCGACAACTCATTAACATAACATCCCGCCATTGCCACGTTGTCTCTGACCGCCGCAGACCTGTCGAATCACTGAACGCTCGCTGTTTCCGGAGCAGCATCATGAAGGAGGAGAGATGACAAAAAGAAAATATGGTTGGGAAACCTGCCAGGCAAGCTTGGAAATGTAGCCTGGAGCTGCCCTGGGCTGAGAAATTCCCGAGTTATTGTTGTGTATGGTGGTTCTGTTCAATGAACGTATGTATAGTATGGGTATATCCGTGGGTCGGTGGATACTATTGATATTTAGTCATGTTGCCGTCAAGATCAGGTGGGTTGGGTATGAACGGCCATGTCATGGTTTGAATGTCGTGGTATGGTTTCAGCGCATGGCGGCAGCGGCGTCGGTAAAGTTACCGACGAGGGCCTCGCCTCCTTCGGCCTTGATGGGGATGGTTGGCAAGGAAGCTTTGCGCAGCATCTCCATGTTGTCGTCCTCGGGGGTGCCCCAATCAACCCGTGCCACGGAAGCCATGTCGTCGTAGGTCGAGAGCTTGGAAAGCAGGGCATTGTAGCGCTGGCCAGCGAAGCCGTGGGGAGCAGGGGCGTCCTGCATGGGTTTGTCATGCGGGACCATGTCGTAGATGTCGACCATGTTACTGCGCGGTTCCGGGTTAGTCTCATTCGCTTTTACCGACTCCGTGGACTTGGATCTCGGGCTAGATCTTGGGAGGGAGAGGGCATACTTTGATGTGCGTTCCACCACACCCTGCAGAGCCGCAATCTCCCTTTCTGTCTCCTGCGGGTCCTCCTGGTTCATCATGTGTTGTTGATCAAAGCTACCGTAGTGCATGTTGTTCTCGTCGTAGAGAGGTTGCTCTTCCTCCTGTGTAGAAACAGTCCAGGTCAGTTCCCATGTTCCGTCTGATTTCTCTTTTGATGGTCACGCCATTTCGGAACTGTGACCGCTATGCCATGCCAGAACCTACCTCGTCGTAGTCATCGCGCCTCCCACTGCCGAAGCAGGTAGAACAGTAGTTGCCCATCTTGTTCGTCCAGCCCTATCCTGTCTTCTTGTCTTCTTCCCTTCTTGTGTGTATCGTATCGCCAGTCGGACGGTGGTCGGTCGGTATCAAGTCGTCGTCGGATGACCTTGGTCAATCGGGATCGCGCGAGCGAGGAAAAGTCTCGAAGCCAGTCGTGTCGTCAAAGCAAGATGGGGAGAAAAGACTGTCGCGAAGAGATAAAACCTGAAACGACGGCGAAATGAAAATCAGGCGAAAGGTTGGGCCGTGAAAATCGCTTAGTGGTGTTTTGGTTGCTTTGGTTTCTCGTCGGGTGCCCGCTGGGAAGGGGGACTGCTAGCGAGGTCGGTTCATCAGGAAAAGGAAAGAATGTGTCGCGATGGACTTGGTGCAGTTTCCCGAAATCCGAGGCGTGTGGTCGGCCGTCGGCTTGGAATCGGGCGATGATTGCGCGAGGGATCTCAACTGGAAAGAACGGGAAAGTTGTCCTTAGCGATCTCGATCGTCGTCGTCGTTTTCAAATTTCAGCGGCCCCCGATTCATTTCCTGGCGTTCCTTCCTTCCCGCAATAGCACAAGGTCGCGAATCGAATTGGCGATTGCAGCAAGTGTGTCATGGTCCAAGCCTGCCGTGTAGGCTAAAAATTAAACCTGGCTACAAGGCGCCTGGGCCTACGAACTTGGGGAACCCTGCGGGCTGTGTGGCCCTGAACAGCAGGCGCGAGTGCACGTGTCTGCCATCCACACCAGCCCCTGGTGGCAGAAACAGTTGGTCAATGCGCACTTACACGCCATTTCAGCAGTGCCTCATTAGTGGCTGATTATTCGAACATCCAACTTTGTTTCGATGGAGGTGGACTAGAAGAGGATCCAATCTGGAAAGATCCCTTGTTTCTTTTTTTTTCCTCAAAGAAGCCTCGCTTCTAACCTTGATCGGTGACCGTGCTAGACAAGGAAGGTGCGAAGCCCGCCGGACTCCGGACTTCAAACACTAGTGCCCCGAAGGTGAAAGCATCCCGACATTCAAGTGGAAGTATGTACCCGCTGTATTGTTGCCCTGTGAGCCCCACTGTAACCTGATGCCCATCTCGGACTTCTGCTTCACCTCTCTTTTACACCTTCGTCGTCCGTTCGCAATATCTGTGAATGGAGGCAGCATGAAAAACTGACAAGATAACCAGACAGGATTGAACATGGCGACAAACAAGCTTTATGCTCAATAGCTGAGTGAAAACTCGCTCAAATCGACGAGTGTCGCAGCCGAGTTTGTGTCTCGTTGCGGGGAATTTCCACAAGCCCCACTGACCGTTCAAGACCTTCCCTCATCCTTCGGTTCCTTCCTTCGAAGACTGAAGCTCTCTCTCGGACTTCTCAGGAGCTCTTGGCATTAAAATTTCCGACAGATGAGAATGAAATTTCATCGGCCTTTTGTTCGGTTCAACAATGATAACAACTAACGGTAAAACATTATGGGTATATCCAGCACTTTCTAACTTTACATGAACACTCCAATCTTATCCCGTTCTTTTCAACAAAAGACATGCGAGTCATTCGAAACATGAACCTTAGAAACGTTCAAAGAAAAAAAGAAAAGAAGAGCAATTGTGAAGCTCTGGCAGTGAGTTATCAATACCTAATGATGCAGGCATGGAGCAACTCTTTTTTTTCGCTTTTTTCTTCTTCATCGGACATGAAGTTCATTGAAAACCTTCTCTTTCCCTTGATTGCGAGAGAGAAAGTTCCTACGCCCTTCCTCCGTGTGCACCATTACAGCGCCGTCCCCGGGGGCACCACCACATTCTGATTGACCGTACTCCTCGGATAATACACCGTAGTCCTTGACAAATCCATCGGCGTCCCTGGATGTACATCATCTGGATCCGCCGCTGCTGATGCCTCATCATTATGCTCCGGCGTCCCAACCGTCGTGCTCGCCACCGACAACCTGACATCCATCACGCTCAACCTCTGATCCAGCGGCGGTAGCACCGGCGACGGCGACAACGACGGCACGCGCAAATTCGACATCTCCAACCCTTGCTCCGGTGAAAGCGACTCGTTTCCAAACACCGAAGTAGCAGCCGAAGAGGCAGCGGGAACCGTCGAGACGAGCGTGGTGGCGGATTTGGTGTAGGCCGGTGGTGGTGTAGAGGGGTAGTAGCTTGATGGGCGATTTGCGTCTGAGGGCCCCACGGCGTAAAAGCCGGGCGGAACGTCACCGTTCGCCAGCGCCGTCGTGAGTCGTCGGGACTTGGAGCGCCGGAAGAGGATCATCCAGAGACCGAAGACGAGGATAATGCAGACTATGGGGACGATAACACCGATGGAGACTTGGGCGGCCATGGGTATTCCGCCTTCCCCGCCTTCGTGTGAGGTGGGGGAGGAGGCAGCTGTGGGTGCAGCAGCTGGTTGTGAAGATAAGCTCATTCTGGAAGATGTGGGATTTGTGGTTTCTGATGTAGTAGAACTTGAGGAAATTTGGATAGCGATTGCTGTGGTCGTTGATATCCAAGTAGTGAGCGAAGCGGTGGACAACGTCATTGTTGGTGTTGTTTGTGCAACCGTCCAGGTCGAACTGATAAACGTTGCTGTAGTCGTTGAAAAAGGAGTGCTGCTCATCAAGGTGTTGCTGGGGTTCACACAATAGGGGGAGCCAGATTCGGCGCCCATGCATGTTTGCCCGTCAGCGCAGCAAACATTCCCGCATTGGAAATCACCAGCAGCGCAAACCCTTGCACATCCATCCTGGCCAGCCCCCGGAGCGCAACAGAAAAAGGCGCCGTTATCAAGCGAGCAGGTTGATCCATTCCCGCAACACCAGCTTCCCTGCGGACATGTTGTTTCGTCGCTCGCACAGGTGAGATCGCGTCGTGCGAGTTCGAGAAGGCCTCGACGACCTGGACTGGCTAGGGTGCCTATATGGAGTTTTGGCCGATGGGCAGGTTGAAAAAGGAATCGGGTTGGTGGGACAAGGAAAGAAGCGTCGTTCAATGTGGCATTAGCTAAGAGATCCATATCAATCATGTTGGTGAAGGTATCGTCAGATATACTTCAAAAGAGCGACATGACATGGAGTGAGCCAAAGTGAAAAAGAGCGGATTGGCGAAAAGGTCGAAAAGGGAAAACCGCAGGGCAAAAGCCCCCAACGGAAAAGAAGGGAAACCAGTCCATGTTATCAGAATTGTCTTCATGTGCGCTAAGCGACGTTGTTGGTGTGACGCCGTCAAGGTTGAAGATCGACAGTCATCAAGTCTGTGACACTAATTTCCTCAGTGTTGATCGCGATGGGCGGCCCGTGCAGCAATTGAAAGAAGAAAGGTACCACGGCCTGTGATTGGTCCATCTACACCCCGGCCCCGAATTGGATTCCGATGCGGACCTGAAGCTAGCTGGGGGCGGACACCCGTGGGGGCCCTCTCGGAGATCGACATGCAAAAGACTCCAAGAGACGCCCAAACGGGTCCGGACAATCCGGGGAAGTGCCGGGGCTTAAATGACAAAGGGGTCCCGAACTCGTCGCCATTTCGGAGTCGCAGCCAGCATTTGGCAAGGAGCAGATTTTTACATGCAGTTCAATCTCCAATCGTTAGCGCTGAAGCGGAGAGGTCCGCCTACTTGTACCTATGTGTAAGTGGGTTAGGGTTGGCCATGATCAGGATCACGGTATGGATTTTGCAAGATCGAGCATTCTTTGATTTGGTACGAGGCTTATCATGAAGTCGGTGTAGGTACCTGGTGATATGCCACATGGTTGCAGGGCTTGGTTTTCTGGGATCCGTCTGATGAAGCACATCCAGCATTGCAGACTGCACGATCCTTTTCAAAAGCTGGAATTCTGGAACATGGAGGCACCTCAGCTGTATTACTGTCATTACCATTGATTCCTCAGTTGGAGATCTCACAGTTTAATAATTTGCTCAGCCTCCGGGATCTAGCCCTAACCCCATGCCGACTTGGGAAGGCGCGGTCCTTCTCATGCCACATACCTCTGCATCTTGCCAGAGGAGGCCTGCCAAAATAATTCAAGAAATGGTGCCAGGGTTTCCATGGCGTGTGATACAAATACAAAAAGATCCGTTCTCATCCCTACAGAATACTTCATCCCGGAGGACTGATCGGGTAGACGAACTTCCAATTAGTCGAATAGATAGGACGTAGCGCCATTAAAGACGTACAAGAGGCGGTTTTCATAAACAAGGAAGTAACAAGACTTGCGTTCCATGTACCAAAACTACTGAGTGCTATCAAAAGGAACGGGCTGCCTGCCTCTACAGATATGCATCAACCCCTCCCCCGACGCAATGTCCGCAAAACCTTGGATGCTGCATACCAACCATCTTGAAGCCTCAGGTCCTTGTTTTGAATTGCCCGTGGCATTGCACTATAAATACAAGCTGAGTTCCTCTCCCCTCCCCTTCCTCTCCCTGAATTCTACCCTCTCCTTCCAAACTGCCAGCACCATACTTCTCAAACTACCTTATCCTCATCATACTCGCTACTGTCAGAATGATAGCTGACAACATCAACGACACAGGCTTCATTGAGCCTATGAGGTTCGAATGGCGTGTCACTGGCTACTTTACGCCCGACCTTCTCGAGGACCATATTGACAGACTGGCCCGGGCTGCCCAAAAGTGGCTGAAAACCTGCCACTGGCCAGCCAAAGAATTCCAATATGGCGCGGCCACGGTCGAGCCGATGGCTCTGTGTCCCCGTGAGGAACGCAAGAAGGCTTCTTTGGACAAGAACGGGAGAGCGTACCTTGCCATGACGGTATGTGGATCCCATATCTCTGTCGTACCAGACGTTCATCTTTAGAAATAGTCTAACAAGCTTCATAACAGCTCCAAATAACTGTTCAGCTCAAGCGTGGTCGCATCTTTGTTCCGCGGGATGTGTCGGATCTGCGAGAGACGCTCATTTCCTGTCTGTTTCCCATGTCTGGTGAACCTATCGCCACTTTTAAGGGCTCCGGCTTTCGCTCCTCTTTGCCCATCGGCGGTTTTGAGGGGGGAAATGCAATCTCCAGTACCCTTCGGCTTTGCCCCACTGATGAACTTGCCAAGGTGTTGGGAAGAAGGATTTATGGAGGGATTGTTTTCCACCACGCGCAGACTCAAGAGCGTTTTCCCGCCTACCCTATTCTGGCCTTCATTGACAGGGTAAGAACCGTCAATCTTGTCCGAATACCGATCGAATTATAGCTGACTTTGGCGTAGAACCTTCTGGAATTCAAGGGCGGTCCTACAAAGTCCGACGAACAGCGCTCAAAAGTGCCGGATCATCCAGTCGCCATGCAGGCAGTCTTGCAAGAACTACTCGACACTTATCTCGCATCGTATCATATCTTTAAGAAAACTATCGCTGCGGCCCACAAGGAAGGTTAGTTCCCCCTCTATCCTCCATCGATTCAAGGGAGCTCGACCGTCTGACATGAATTAGGCACTTCGCGAAAGACGATTAAGAACGTAGTCACCAATGCCGAGATCGTGGTTTCTTCGTTGACCAGACTCGTCAATACCATCAAGCAACATGTCGGCAAGAGCGCCCCGAAATCCACGAGCCAATTCTGCGTCAAGCGGTGGATCAAGAACTTCTTCCGAACAGAGTCGCATACAATCTGCCTTGACAGCACAAGCTTTGACGTTGATCTTTGCAAGCGCACGCGTACGTGTTAAAACTCATGACCAATCCACATATCCTAAACATAACGGCTAACATGATACCGCCCTACAAACAGTTCTCACCAGACTCAGGCCCTACAAGAGAACTATGCTCTCCATCATCGGTGCCGCCCGTCTTCTGGATCCGAGCACACGCGAAGAGTTTAAGAAGGTGATTAACTCGACGGCCAACACGCCCGACAAGGCCGAACTCTTGAGGTTGTACGAGAGGATTTGGCACGGGTTGCCGAATTTCACCCGGGAGCAGGTGCTAGCGTCGATGGACTCGTTCATGAGGATGATTGAAGATGAACACTACCGGCTTGCGGAGCAGCTCGACCTCCTCAACATGGAGCTTGGAAGGGCGTTCGGCCCTGCTATTCCAACGGATATGGGGTGGGATGACCTCAAGGAAAAGGCCTTAGACTCACACTTTCCGTGCTATATATAGTTTCGCCACAACACAACTTCAACTAGTACGGATAGCACAAAGAAACTGGATGTTGGGAGGAATGATGTTGGTGTAATCAGGCGTTGCTGAGTTTTCTCGGACGATTTGCACGGAACGTGATGATTATATGACCTTTTGTATAGGGGCGTTGGACGTTAGGTTTAAGTTTCTGGATTTACCATTCGGTACACGAAAGAAAACATGGCGTTCACATTTTTCAGACAGAGACGCACGGCGCGATCACCACGTGGCTGTCGCAGACAATGCAATCGGGGTTCACCACCACCACTCTAAAAAAAATCCCCATGGGGTTAGAGTAGCATCGGTCCCGTATTCCATATGTAGTTAAACGGCTAGACACGAACGAGAGACGTCATGGTCGGTATCGAGCGAGCCAATCAGCATCGATTGTGCCCCAGTCCCAGATTCCCAGCTTCCAACAGTAACAGCTAACATTCCTTTTTTAAACGGTTGTTGGTTCATCCTGTCAGATGTGATTGTGCAGAATTGATTGATTGAAGAGTGTATGTAACTGACTCGCCCAGAAGGCCTAGAAAGTCTGGGGGGTGCTGGAGTATCCTAGAGGGACCTAGAAACTAATAATCTAAGGGGTTAGGCGGCTAACCTAAATTGAGTATAGCTAGAAACCTAGATATCCACCCTCTAATTTAATATACCCCCTCACTTGCAAACCTTCCCAAAATAGGGCAAAAGTAAAACTATTTACAATTTTCTCTCTTCTAGTATATTAATCTCCTTAGTTAAACTATAAGTATCTTCTAGAACGTCCTCGGGAACTTCCCTCCTAATCTTTATCTCTTTTCGAGCCGGCGCGTTCGCTATCCCTATTAAATCCTAGAACTTTTCGTAATTTAATTATCTTAATATCTTTATTAAACCGTTTACTAGCATTTTCTTTATTTCTAAATATTCGACCGCAATCTTTCCTTCTATAATTTCCTACTGTAATTAGTAACGATAAATATTAATATACTTTAATTTAGTTATTAATTGTAATATTTCAACGGTTAGAATACGGATCGTTTAGGTATTGTTATAGCCGATTACGGGGACTTCTTAATCGAAGGGAATTTTAATCTCTTTATATAAACGTATAATAATAATAATTTCCTTTATAACGTTGGAGATCGATAATAATTCTACTTCGGTAATTAAAATTAATATTATTCTCTATTTAATAGTACCCTAGTAAACGAAATTACTAAATAGTTTAATTATAAAATTATATAAATTTTTCCGATTTAAAGTATTATCGGCGTATAAAATATTTAAAGCTATTTTAAATTTTAATAATGACTTAAAATAGAAAAAGAAATTTAAATAGAATTAAAAATAATATAATACTTTATTAATAGCTTTACAATATTAAAGATTAGGGTTATAATTATAGCAAATTAAGCGGCTAGTTATAAAGGTAATATTTATTCGGGTAATTACTATAATATATATTATTAATCTAATAATAATTTAATAATCCCGTATTTTATTAAAGGTAATTATATTATTATAGGGTAGAAATTCTTCGTTATTTATCGGAATAAAGACGAAGGTATAAAGATTCTTAATAAGTTTAGTAATTTTATAAATATACTCCTATTAAAATAATTAAATTAGTCCTACCTCTCGATTTCGAATAATTTCGATATTTAGAAATTATTAGAAGTTATTACCCCCTATAAATTTATACTTCTCCTCTAAATTTTTTATTATTTAATTAATTTTATTATATAGTTTTTGTCGAAGGTAAATATAATATCGTTAACGTAATAGAAGATCAGAATCTTACCGCGTTTAAAAATATATAAATCTTCAAATAATAGTTAGAAACCTATATTTTTAAAAGTACTATTAAATTTTCGTTACTAGAATAAAGGAGTATATTATAGATTATAGAAGACTTTAAATAATTTAAATACTATATAATATTTTTAATATTTAGGGGTATATATATATAGATTTCCTTATTGAAATAGGCGTTAACGAAGGCATTTATAATATTATATTAAATAAATTCGAAATTGAATTTAGTAGCGTAAGCGATAATAGATCGGAAAGAACGATTAATTAATATAAAAGCGTACGTTTCTTTCCCGTAATAATACTATTAATCCCTTTTAACTATAAAGCGAACCTTTACCTTCTAAAGGCGGCTATATTTATTGAATTTATATATATATATTTATATATAATTAAGGATCTAAATACCTTTAATATGAAGGATATTTTTATTAACTTCTACCTACGACCTTATTTCCTTATAACTATTAAAATATATTTCTTCTACTTATTTAAAGAAATTTTTTAATTTATAATATTTAAAATCGTAGTAAATCTTTAAGACCGGGGGTAAATTTTAATACTTAATAGAATTTAATCGGCTACCTTTAGTAATTAAATAATTAATTTCTATTTTTATAATAACTTTACCCTATTTTTAGCCTACTAATTAAATAAATTTCCTAATATTAAAAGTAATTTCCTATAATTCGAAGGTTAGGAAGGAAATAGGCTCTAATAGGTTAATAATAAAATTAATAAAAAAAGTGGTTAATAATATACTTAGAGGGGTAAGATATTTAAATATAAAATCGAAGGACATTTTACTTTAAACGTTAAGTTTAATTAGTTTAGGGTTAATAATATTATTACTATTTACCTATAATTCGTTATTAAGGAGCAACGGTAGTAATTAAATAAGACCGTTATTTTCTATATTTTAAATTACGTTAAAGGGTTTAAAATATTATATAGATAATTAAAGTAGGTAATCGACCTTATTAAACAAATTAGAAATTTTATCGCTAATTAATTTTAACCTTTCCTTAATTTTATTAAAGTTCTTTAAATAGATTAAAATTTTATTAAATAATATATTATAGGTATAAACGATATAATTTACTTACGGGTTTTAAATTTAGTAAATAGATAAAACAATATAGTTAATAAAGTAGCCGATTTATATTTTTAATTAGAGTTTCTTTCGTTACTACTCCTTTTTCTAAGCGATTCCTATTATTACGTAGACTTTATAACCGTAAATACGTAAATAGTTGAAATTAGGCTTCCAAGGATTAATTTATACCCTTTTATAGTAGGCTACGAAAATATAAAACTATTCGTAGGAAGATTTCTAATTATAGAAATACTTAGGCAATCGGTTAATAAAGTAGATTACTATTAAAATAATTTAAAGCTAGAGGTTATAAAGGAAATAAGAACTATTTACTATAGCGCACGCCTTTTCTTTAATTATACCCCCTAAACGTTTAATACCGCCATTTTAAATTTGAATATTAGGTATTAAAAGTTCGAGAATAATAAAGCGAATAATTAATTTATCCCTAATATATTAATTATTAAATTCGTTATTGTATTTAATATATTTAACTTTAACGCTATATTAGTAATTAATTGTATTAATAATTAAAAGTAGTCCTTCAACGATAATTTCTACTATATATATCGCTATATAAATATTTTAAACGAATTTAATCTATTAATAAATAACGAATATTACGTATTTAAAACCTCCCCTCCCTTATTCGTATTCGAGAAAATCGACGGCGAAATATTCTCCTAATCTAAAGTTTCGGTTATATAGTTTTCGTATAATTTATTATTTAATTTTAAAAATACTATATATATCGTACTAATAAATCGCTAGTCCTTTAAATCTAGCGCCTTTAACATTATAAAAATATTCGAAGATTTACGGACTATAGTAATTAAATTATTCGTATTAGAATTAAATAAGTATTTTATATATATAACGGCTAATATAAAAATTAAAATAATTTTATTAAGTAAAGAAAATAATATAATTAAAAGAGAGAGGAAGGTATTCGAAAACCGTTTAATAATAGATCTTTTAAAGGAAATAGAAAATCGAACTATCTAACCGACGAAGGTAATTGTTAAATAGTTTATAATCCTAATAAAAACCTTACTTTCGAAATAAATGTAAAGATATAAAATTTATAATAAAATTAAGGTAAAAAGCGACTTCTTTTAATTATAGCCGTAAAATTCCTTTCTCTCCCTATACTTTTACGTTAATAGTCTTAAAACCCTTAATAAATATTTAAAAATCTCTAGCTTAAATGCAGTCTTCTAAAGACGCTATTCGAAACGAAGAAAAATAATTAATTTCGTTAAAAATATAAAAAAAAGCCTTAGAATCGAAGATTGTAAAATTCTTAAGTAGATAAATATCCCCCCTATTATTCGTATTAAAAGTATTTTATTTAATGAGAAATATTAAATTATAAATATTAATTTTTCGTCGCCTTTAAATCTTTAAAGTAGCGGTCTACGTAGAAGTAATAAAGCGGTTCCGTATTTAATTCCTAACCTTTTCTACTTCTTTACTAATTTCGGGAAACTTTTTGAAATTCTTATTAATAAATTTCTAAATAGAATTATTATCACAGGGTTAGACCTGTGATGTGCTGTGCTGCACTGACTGCATATATGCTGTGCCGACCAGAGCCCAGAGCTCTAGCTACGCACATATCATCGTCACGTACAACCTTACGTACCCGCGCACAGTCTAATCTATAGGGTTCTCACCTATATACAACCAGACCTCCGCGCACACTTCCTTTCTCTCCTCCTTTCTCCTTATACAATAACGTATATTTTATTATACTCCTTACAATACTATTTCGCCCTGTAATAATTTCTTATATCTAACTATTACGCTACGCGCGCCTATTCAATAAAAGGAAGATTACTCGCATTTTAATCGTAGCAATTAATAATCAAGACTCGACCCTACGCATTCCCGACCTCAAATTACAAACCCAACCGTTAAACCAAATAAAATACTAAGACGAACATTATTAAAATCGCTCGCACTCTCTCTCCCTTATACCTATTAAAATATATTTAATCTAACAATTAATATCCAATTCTATTACTCCCCAAACTTAGCCCGTAACTGACAACTTTATTACTATTATAATTATTAGTACTATTGTAATAATTATTAACTTAGAATACTAAAACGATTTAATAATTCTCGCTTAAGCGTTCGAAGGCCTCTATTATTAAGCAATTGAAATTTTAATCCCTATCTCTTAAATATATAATTTCGCTAACCTTTCTATTTTTTAAACCTTCTTCTCCACTTTCTATTACCTACTCCGTAACGATGTAATTGCAACCCGAGCCGACGTTCGCAATTTCGAAGAAGATTTTATCGTAGCTAAAAAGGAAATTATTTATTTATATATTCGTATCAAAAATCTCAACTACGAAATCGCCCGCAAGGAAAGTAATATCGCAACTATCTATACCCAATACTTATTTACCGTTTAAACTAGCGTAAAGGATTATTAAAACTAAATTAAATCATTCTATAAATAAATCGCCGCTCTCAAAAAAGAATTTAGCGATTTCCGTACAATATTTACAGCCGCTTTTTAATTTTAAAAGGACTGTTATTAAAAAATCCTTCTCGACCTTCGCGCCTAGCTCCTAAAAAATAACCCGGTTCCCCCATCCCCTAATTCAACCCCCTTACCTCCCAATATATTTAGTAATCCTAATAATAATAACAATATAATAAGTACTAATAAAAATAATAACGGCTATAAATCAATATTATATATTATAATTACCCCCGCCTTTAATAATAAAAGATTATCGATCGAATATACTACTAAATATCGTACTTAATATATATATATAAAATTTATTTAAGTAAATAAACCTAAAATCTTTACCGACGAACGCCCTAAATTTTCCCTTATTGCCCGCTCTATCGAAGGCGTCCCGTTCGAAACTATTAAGACCGAATTAAATAAGGCTATCTTCGGCGAGCTTTATAAGTAAGCTACAACCCTCGAATTAATTAACGAATTAAATAAAAAGTATAATAATATTAATATTATCGTTAAATCCCGCTACGCCTTCGAAGACTTTAAAATATTTAAAGGTATAAAATAGACCGACTTTAAAAAAAGTTCGTTATATTCGTCAATAAATATAAATTCGATAATAATATAAAAATCTATTACCTCTATTAAAAAATTAGCGACCGTATTCGCTTCGCCCTTTCCTACTAACGTCCCCAACCCGCCGACAATAAGTTTAACGAATAACTTAAAACCGTTCGTAATTTTGCTAAAGCACTAGAAAATAAGGATTAATATAAGAAATAGACTAATCTATTCTATAAAGCTAATATAATTAACGCTTCTACTCTTACCGGTTATTCTAATACTTCTACAACCGAAATAATTATTAATTAAAACGGCGATACAATAAATTTTAATACTATAATTAAAACGGATATCCAAATATTTCGCATAATCGAAACTAATATTTTTAAATATTGTATAAAAATAAGCGTCTATACCTACTATAGAAAGCCCGGCTATTACTCTATTAATTATCGCGCCTATATTAATTTTAAAAAGGAAGTCAAGCCCCGCAATAATTGTAATAAAAGTCGCAGCGGCAACGCTAGTAATATTAATAATACTAATAACGGTAGTAATAACTGTAATAATAGCAGTAATAACGGCACTTCCAATAATAGAGGCAACGGTAACCGTAATAATAATATTAGCGGTAATAATAACGGTAATAATTAATAATAGCCCGCCTAAAGCTAATATAATTATAGATAGTAGCGCCCTAATTATAATAGCGGATACTATATTAACGCTATAAACCCTAGTATAAATATAGGAATTCCAGCCCCCAGTATTCTAGCTCCCGGCTATTATAACCCTATTCCTGCTTACTAGCCTAACTTTATTAGCCTAGTTATAGGAAACGAAAATAATTTTATTTCGGGCTAAAGAAATATATAACCTCCCAATTAAATCGCGCTTAAAAATATAAATCCAATAGATATAGAAGAAATAACGGGACCGTCCTATATAATTAAATATTATTAAAATAAATAGATCTTTAATAAATAACTATTATAAATACCTTAATTCATTAAATCTTTCTATCCATTTATTTTATAAACTACGTAAATTATATTATACTATTCTTATTAATAATAAATATACTACCCTTAATTTTATTAATTATTATTTCGTTTACTGTTACCGTCTCCCTTTTTTTCTATTCGCCGTCCCCAAATTATTATACCTCGCTAATAACTAAGTTAAAGGCAATATTACCTACTTCTCTAAACTTATAATATAAGTAGGAATCTACTATAAAATTATTAATTTATTAATCCACAACTTAACTAAGGATAACCCCATTATTTTAAATTACCTATAATTCGTTCATTATACCCTAAATATTAACTAATTTAATAATTTTCTTCGGTTCAACTCCGCTTATAAATAACGTAGTTATCTCCTACCCAGGGCCTCAAACCGTACTGTTCCGCTTTTAAACCGCCACTTTATAATTCTACGACTACTAATTTAATATTCGTACTAAAACCTATTAGTAAAAAATATAAAGGACAAAAGCAAGCTTAACCAAAAAGAGGTAGAAGCTGTTAAGTAACTATCGATCTCCGTTATAATTAAGCGAACCGTTCGCTAATAATTCTACTATTTTAAATACAAGATTACCAACCGACTAAGTACTATTCTATTCGGGAAAATAAAAGGTAATAACGTAATTATACTATTAACTTTACCCTTAGCACCTCTTTTAATACCCTACCCAATACCTTGCCGTTAAGCCGGCGGTATAAAGTCCTCTACAACGGACTATCGCATCCCGGTTTAACTCTATAATATTCTGGCTAATCCTATTAACTTTAATAATATTAAAAAGCTCCCTACTGTTACTTTTAATTAATTAGCGGAAATTTATAAATTCCTAATTATTTGTACAATTCGGACTAATTTAAACGAAAATATCCGCAAATTAACCGAAGAAAACGAAAAATTAAAAAAGGAAGGGTTTATCTTAAACCTTTAGAATATAAGTAATAACCTTACGCTAAATATAGTAGTAGAAATATTATTAAATAAAAATTAGCGTCTTAAATATTTCTTTAATAATAAATATTATTATTAAATTAACGCCCTAATAGGAAATAAGGACGAAGCCGCTTTAAAGGCCGTAAAAGTTTCCAATTCTATTAAAATTAACGATACTAACAACCATTTTCCCCACTATAAAGACGCGATTAATGAATATTTTATAATAAATAGTATCGCTATTAATAAAATTATATTTAAAAACGTAATATAATTTTATAAGAAAATTAATAAATTTTCTAAAATAATTGTAGAAATTCAAACCAAATTCCCGCAATAATACTAATATTATATATAAACCTTGGTATAAGAAAGAACGGATATTTTTCCTCCTTATAAGGCATATAATTTAAAAATTGAACTCCGTCCGGGAGTAACCCTTCCCACTTCCCGTAGGTATATATTTAATTTTAACGAACTTAACGTTATTAAAAAATAAATTAATAATATACTCTAAAAGAAATTTATTAAACCTTTACAATTAGAAACCTTAATACTTCTACTCCTTATCAAAAAGCCGGGAGGCAGAATCCGCGTCTACATTAATTACTGTAGTATTAATAATATTACCCTTAAATCCTGTTATCCCCTCCCACTTATTAAAAAAACCCTTAACGCAATCTACCGTATTAAAATTTTTATAAAGTTCAATATAATTACTATTTTCAACCGTATCCGTATTAAATAAAGATATAAATAGCTTACTATTTTTATAACCCAGTTTAACCTATTTAAATCCTTAATTATTCCTTTTAATTTATAAAGCGCCCTAAATACATTCTAAAATTATATTAATAATATCCTACATAATATTCTCAACGTTTATATAACCGCTTACCTCAATAATATCCTTATTTACTCTAATAATATTAAAGACTACGAATAATATATTAATAACGTCCTTAATAAGCTAGCGAAAACGGGCTTCAATATTAATATTAATAAATATAAATTCTATATAATAAGAACGAAATACTTAAATTTAATTATTACGCTTAGAAATATCGAAATAGATTTAAAAAAAGTTAAAATTATTATGGATTAATAAATACTAGAATTAAAGAAATCCCTACAATCCTTTTTAAACTTTATAAACTTCTACTAATAATTTATAAAAAACTTTTTAATAATAATTACTCTATTTTATAAATTTATAAAAAAGGACGCCGGATAATCCTAGAACGACTATTACTAGGCCGCTTTCGAAGTTTTTAAATAGGCGTTTACTAACGGACCCGTATTTAAAATCTATAATTAAACTAAGAAAACCGTAATCGAAATAAATGCCTCCAATTAGGCCGCGGGTAATACCCTTTCCTAATACGGAAATAATAATATTCTCTACCCTATCGCCTACTTTTTAGCTAAATATAGCTCTTAAGAATATAATTACAATATATACGATAAGGAATTATTTATAATTATTAAGGTATTAGAGGAATAGAGGCTGGAATTCGAAAGAGTTTAATAACCATTTAATATCCTAACAAACTATAAAAATCTCTAAACATTCACAACTAATAAATAGCTAACTTAGCGGTATATATACTAATTTTAATTCTTATCCCAATTCAATTTCCTAATTAAATATACGCTAAATTCGAAAAACTTCCGCCCAAATGCCCTAAATCGTAAACCTAATAACCGCCTAGATAATAAAGAAAATAATTATTTAATTGCCCGTAAAAAAGCCTTACTAAATCCATTTTAATTCGAAGAAGGCTATTTCGAATTTAAGGATCTAACGGTAGATTTCTCCCTATACCTACTAAGCCTAAATAATTTAGATTCCTAATTAATTAATAATCTTATTTATACGAATTATAAAACCTCCGTTTTCCTATAAAAATTAATTTCTTCCCTTATTAACGGAGCTTATTAATAGCCTACTACTATTAAAAAATTTTTTTATAAAACCTTTTCAGAATATTATATTATTAATAGTATTACGAAATAGCGCGACCGAATTATTATTAATCCCTATAATAAAAATCTCCAACTCCAATTCATTAATCGCCAATACAATTCCCCGGGCGCCAGTTATCTAAGCTATAATACTATATACAAACTCCTATAATATAATTTCTATTAGGAGGGGATATATAATAATATACGCCTTTTTTACAAGGGTTATTTACTTTACGTAAAGATTAAATCTTTAAAGAGAGGTTTAGCTAATTATTTTAAACTAATTATAATTACTTTTGCACTATAAATTAATATTTTAATCGATTACGTTACGCCGCTACCGCTAAATACCTATTTAAACTAAATTTTTAAATATATTACTATTATTATTAATTAACTTACTAAAATATAGTACTATATCCCAATAATAATTTTAGAAGTAGAAGAATTAGTAGACCGGTTTATCGATCGTATTTACTCAATATATAGTCTTCTAAATAATATACTTTCTAATAAAAGCACCTAATTCGTTTTACGATTCTAATCTACCTTTTATAAGTAGCTATTTATAATTCGCAAATTTACCTCCGCCTTCTACCCCTAAATAAATACTTAAACTAAACGTATTAATGTAAAAATAGAATAATTTTTAAAAATTTATATTAATTAAGTATAAATGGATTGGGTAAAGTAGCTACTATTTGCGGAATTTGCTAATAATAATACTATTTCATCGTTAATAAGGATTTTACTATTCTTCGCTAATTATAATTATTACCCGCGTATAAGTATAGAATTTTATACTCCGCTACTACTAAACCTCTCCCTAATTTAATTTAAAGAATACTATAAGGCTAATAAACTAGTAAATTACTTCTAACAAATTTAGAACTTCGTTATCTAATAATTGCGGCGTATATAAGAACGATACAAAGACAATGCTAATAAAAAGCGGGTCAATTCTATTAAATACCGTATTAATAATATAATTTTATTTAATATTATAAACCTTACGAACGGTCGCCCGTACGCGAAATTTTACCCCCGTTAAAAAGGCCCCTTTAAAGTCGTCCGCACTAAATTATATACAATATACTTCGCCCTCCCGTCCAATATAAAGTATTTACTAATTTTCTACATCTCTATAATATAACTTTAATCCGGTTAAAGCCTTCTAAACTAGCCTACTACAACAAATATCCAAACTAACGAAGGACGAGTTATAATATATACTAACGATTAAAAAGAATACGAAAAATAAATATTCAAACGTTTTATAAATTACTAGTAAATAAATAATAATAAATATTAGAAATACAAAATTAAATAGAAGACCGGTAATCCTACTTAGGAACCTATTAGTAATATTATCGATTATAAATACTATTTTTAATAATTCCACCGCAAATACCTAGATAAACCAATTCCCCCAAAGGTCTAAAGGGTTCTTAAACGGCTCGCTACCGATACCCTAGTACTAATAGTAACGCCAATACCGGCAGCCCCCGAGCCACTACAGCGCCGCTCCAACCGCTTAATATAGCAAAAGACAGCCGCCACTATAAAGGATAAAATATAGAAGGATATAGAGGAGGGCTTATACCTCACATTTAGAAGGGTATTTCGGAAATTAATAAATATTTACGAAGATAAAAAGTTACGGGAGGGATCTTAAATCTATTATTTCACGTATATATAAATTTTCAACTCTTCGAACTTCTTTTAAAGGGGGATAGTATCACAGGGTTAGACCTATAATGTACTATACTATACTAACTATATATGTACTATGCCGACTAGAGCCCAGAGTTTTGGCTACGCACATGTCATCGTCACGTACAGCCTTACGTACTCGCGCACAGTCTGGTCTATAGGGTTCTCACCCATATACAGCCAGACCTCCGCGTACACTTCCTTTCTCTCCTCCTTTCTCCTCATGCAACAACGCATATCTCATCATACCTCCTACGGTGCCATCTCGCCCCGTGATAATTATTAAACTTTTAAATAAGGTTATTTCTAATTTTAAATATTAAATATTAATAGTATATTATTAAGTAAAGGCTTCGCTCGTATATTTTATATAGTAGCGTAGATCCTCCTCTCTTTTTTAGCCGTAAAAAATCATTTATATTTTTATTTATATTACGTTTCTTCTTTACGTATACTTTTTACTTCTTTTTATAATTAAAGTTAAGAGTATCTTCCTTCTTAAATATAAGTTTTTTTAAACTAAATTAATTAGTACCCTAAACGCTACGAATTATAATTTTCTTATTAATTAATAATATAGTACATTCTAATATACTAACCCTTCTAAAATTAGTAAATATATCCTTATAATTTAAAAACGAATCTTCTAAGTCGCAATTAAACCTTTAAATATTATTTATTTAAATAGGTTTATATTCGTAGGTTATATCGATAAAATTAGTAAATTATAAAATAGGGGAGGTAACTTCGTTAATACCTAATTTCTTACCGTTAACAATAAGGACTTCCCAATTTAAAACCTACTTTTCGAAATCCTTAAATTATTTTTTAACGGTCTTTTTAATAAAGGCCTAGTATTTTCGCCGGGCGGTAGCAATTTAATCGATAGGGCGGTAATTAATTTAATATTTAATTTATTTTAGTTATTTACGGGTAGATTTATCCTATTCGAAAGTAATATCGGCGAAATAGTTAACGACGTAAATATTTATTTAAATACAGATTTTCGTATTAACGTCGTTAAAATCTTTTTAATATTTATAGTAAGTATTATATATATTATTAACCTAATCGTAAATAGCCTTTCCTCTTATAATAAAATCCGTAGCGGGGTTAATTACTATATCCTCCTTAATATTTTATTCGGTATAATATTTATCCTCTTCTTTAAAATTTTCTTCGTCGTTAGAATCTTCCTTAAATTCTTGCCGGAATTGAACGGTAACAATAGTAGTAGCAGCGGTCTTAATATCGTCTTCGTTAATTTAAATCTAAATTTAAATTTAAGTCTAGGCTATAGTAATATTTATTATAATTATTATAATAATCGTTACAACCTTTTTAACCCAAATCCTTCTATTAAATTTAATAAGTTCTTTTTTTACTACTAATATATAATCTTTCGCCAACTTTATAAAGAAGAAGTCTTCTAGCTTAAAAAGTAGGACCCTCTTAATTATAAGCCCGTCCTTAAACAATTAATTACCGAAATTTTAATTATTTCTAACGAATTTTTTAAAAGCTTCGTACTAATTAAACCAGTCGCTTTAAGTCTTAAAGATAACTATAATAACTTTATTAGTAGATTCTTTTAATAAAGATATAGCTAACGTTATTAATTTCGTAGGGATATTGCTTGTATCGATTATTATAGCGCTTCTATTGTAAATATATAAATTAGACTATTAATTGTCAGATGTGACTATATAGAATTGATTGATTGAAGAGTGTATATAATTGACTCGCCCAGAAGGCCTAGAAGGTCTGGGGGGTGCTGGAGTATCCTAGAGGGACCCAGAAACCAGTAATCTAGGGGGCTGGGCGGCTAACCCAGATTGAGTATAGCCAGAAACCCAGATATCCACCCTCTAATCTGACACATCCTTTGTTTATTGGTCTCCGACTGGCCAGAACAAGCGGTGATATTTGTTTGTTTAAGACCGGCGGTAGGAACTAGTAATGGCTGACCTATCACAACCATACCATGCCCCTGCTGCTTTTTTGGATCCAACAACATCCAGACACCCGACTGTGACAGACAAAATGGCGATGATCCCCAGCTGTTCGAGTCGCGTGCACTTTTCCCTTTGCTTTCCTAGCACGAAAGCGCATTGAGCTCATTCGGCGACGATGACGGGAACAAATACAGAAATGACCACACCCTCGGTATCACCCCGACCAAAATCGGATGAAACTCCCGGCCCAGCAAAAGCTCTGTCCGAATTCCAAAACCTAGGCAACGGCATTCTCTTTTTCGATCCACCACAGAACCATAACCATGACGACCACCATGCACAACCGCAACCACAACTCATAATCCTCTGCACCTGGCTAGGCGGCGCCACCCCCCGGCGTATCGCCAAATACACCTCGGGCTACCGACGCCTTTTTCCCACCTCTCCAATCCTGGTGATTCGAACCGTCATTGCCGATTTCACCGTCCGTTCCGAGCAGGTCATTCGCAAGAATTTGGTACCGGCTAGGGATGTTGTGAGGGATGTTCTCTCTCGCTCGTCTACCAACAACAACAACAACAACAACAACAACAACAACAACAACAACAACAACAACAACAACAACAACAACAACAACAACAACAACAACAACAACAA